>CM038605.1:9461356-9568311 GCA_021533255.1 Ceriops tagal | reverse complement strand
AAGGGATCCCAACGTTGCCGAAACGAGAAGGAGAAAAGTGCAGTTTGAATTCAAGAAAAGAAAAAAAAAAAAAAAAAAGGGCGGTGGGGGGAAGAAAAAACTGGATGATGCTCCAAAATGGAGTTGCCCGGAGAACTCTGTAAATGTAGTGACAGGGCTGGCTCCTCGTCTGCCGGCCAGCCATTTTTTTTGTTCCACTTTGCTTAAAAAGCAGCTCAAGTATCGTTTTCCCAGGATTACTTAAAAGCTGTCAATCTTGCTGCCTTGGGGAATGCTTCTCTGAAAAGCAATTCCACCTAAACATATATATATATATATATATATATATATATATATATATATTAAATTTTAACATAATAATATTTGTTATTGTATTAATTAACCCGTAACTACTATTAATAATAATTTATAGACCACTTCGCTTAATTACTGTTAAATTAAAATTTCAATTTATTAATATTAAAATTAAAAGTTAAGAAAATCCACTCCAACATTTTACGTTGAAATTAGGTTCTAAATATGTTACCATCCAAGCCGACGTAAGGGGAGACCTGTGTTACAAGTAGAATTATTATTGCTCATCAAAAAAAAAAATAAATAATAAAAATAAAATAAAAATCTGCAGTGGCGCGAGAGAATTTGTTCGAGTTCGGTTCTGGATCAACCCGGCCCGCCCGGAAAATAGCAACCCGCAACTGGTGCGACTCTCAAGACCGAGGGACCCCCTTGTTTTGTTGTGTGCACCCGTTAACCCGACCCTTTGCTTCTCGTCGTCGAGATCGAAAAGCAGAGAGAGAAAAAGGGAAGGGAGAGGAATAGTAGGGAGGAGAAGAAATGAATCCATTAACGCTGGTGAAGAGAATACAGAACATAAACTCAAAGGAAGCGGCGTTAGGGATTTCGGAGGAAGCTTCCTGGCACGCCAAGTACAAAGACTCCGCATACGTCTTCATCGGCGGCATCCCTTTCGATCTCACCGAAGGCGATCTCCTCGCCGTCTTTGCTCAGTGAGTTCAATATTAAAATGTTCTCGAAGAAATCGCTCTTGATTTCGCCGTTAAACTTTGGCTCTGTCCCTGTCCTGTGCAAAGATTTCTTCTTTTTAGAGTTAATTTTGGTTTGGAACTGTCTCTCTTTTTTTTCTTTTCTTCTTTCTTTTTTTTTATGTTTTTGGTGACATTCTTTGCCTAATTTAGGGTTTGAATCTCTGATACGGCTGCTTCTTCGTTAGGTATGGAGAGATTGTAGATGTTAATCTAGTTAGAGACAAGGGTACTGGAAAATCTAAGGGGTTTGCTTTTATTGCATATGAGGATCAAAGAAGTACCAATCTTGCTGTAGGTTTGTCTCTCTTTCTCTCTCTGGTGGGTCATTTGTTGTGTTTTTTTTGCTTTTTTTGGGGGGGGGGGGAGGGAGGAATTGGGTAGTCATTCCTTTATCTATTTATTTGTTTTCCGGTTTTTTTTACTTTTGTTTTATTTTGTTACAGATAATCTAAACGGAGCCCAGATTCTTGGTCGAGTCATAAGGGTCGATCATGTTAGTAAATACAAGAAGAAAGAAGAAGAGGATGAAGAGACAGAGCGTGAGAAGAGGGAGGCTCGAGGGGTCTGCCGTGCTTTTCAAAGAGGCGAATGTACTCGTGGCGCTGGCTGCAAATTTTCCCACGACGAGCAGGTAAATGGTGCTGGACCTTTTTGAGAAGAATCTGAAGATATCATTTAAACTAACTCTCATTTAGATCTCACATGCCTTGGGACTTCTGCCTACTGTGTGTTAAAGATGGCTGCAATGTGTAGCTAGTAGCTACTGTTCCCAGCTTATTGATGCTTTGATTGGACTACTTTAGTGGCCGACATCTATGTCGCAGATGTACCATTAGATTGTTGGCGGCCAGACCCTTGCCTATTTCTTACTGCTGCTGACATTTCTGCTTAACCTCGATCAATTCTTTGTGGATCCACAAAAAGTATGGTGATTGCAATTGCTTGCCATGTTTCCAAAATTTGCTATAATATCATTTTCATTGTTGATCTGCGAGTACCCTTCTGAATTGGCTGGTAGCCGTTTGTTAACTTTTGCTGCCATATATTCAGTCCATATCTCCACCATCTTATTCTCTCCACATACTTCCATGTTAAAAAATTCTTGTTAGTTTAAGTTACTTTTTATGGTGGCAACTCTTAGATGGCTTATTGTTAAATGACCTATATATGCATTTCGTTTTCTTTATGCAGAGAGCTGCTAACACAGGCTGGGGTCCTCAGGATAAAAGTCCAAGATGGGGACATGACAAGTTTGAGGGCTCAAAAAAAGGCAATAAAACATCTGCAAGTGAGAGGCCCTTGGAGAGGCACTATAAACAGAAAGATAGGATGGAGGAAAAGAGATCAAAGAGACATGATGATGATGATAATGATGATATTAGGCAGGACTCAAGAGAAGACTATAGCAGGGAGGATGAAAGGAGATCAAGAAGACACAAAGAGGACAAGTTTGAAACAAAGTCAAGGGAAGATCGGTATAAGAGGGATGAGAGCAGATCAAGAAGGCATGACGGCAATGATTTTCAGCCAAAATCAAGAGAAGATGATGATAGGAGCAGAGAAAAGAGATCAAGAAGGCATGATTCAGAAGCCTATCTTAGAGAAGACCAAGACAAGAGAGGAGGGGACAAACAGTCCAGCCATGGAAGGAATCTTTCCTCCTATCATTACAGAAACAATGATCACCACCATAAATTAGATAGATAATCCCATCATTGGACTAAGTTGTCCGACCTGATGGATCCTGTGTTTTCCATAAGCAATGAAGTATTACTAGAGATTTGGATCCATCTTGACAAGGCATGCTTGTGTGACCATCTCCAGTGCACAATGGCATATCTACGATTAAAGTCTTAGAGATTTGTCACCCCGTTTTTAGACGGGTGAACGGGATGTTAGCGTTGATAACATGTGGAGCATGTATAATTCATTCGCCAATCACCATTTTACTTTTGCTATTTTGATGCCTGTAAAGAATTGACCCCAATCGTCAAAGGTTTCAAGTTTGTTATTGGAGCGCTTTCACGTAGTTCAAATGGTGTTGATTTGATTGACAGCGATCTGTTTTGAGTAATTGGTGTATCTGTTTTCACGTATAGTTGATTTGGTTAGGCAGACTCTTTTCTGGTATGCCCCTTAGATCGAAAATAAATCCTTTTTGGGTGCAGCGGTGATCTTTGTTAAACTGTGATCCTGAAACTGTCATTTTGCTGCCAGCAAGAAAAAAATTCTGGATACCGTTGATGCATTTTACCCTTGTTTATCTACATACAGTGGAATTGAGTGCAATGTTAGAAAAAAAAAAAAAGTTCGTTGCTGCTTAGCGTTTTCAGTGCGAAGGAAAAAGAAGACCAAACAGTTTAGCGTTTTCAGTTCGAAAGATAAAGAAGACCAAATAATGTCCATATTTACATAATGCCGTATCAACGGGTCAGTAGAAACAGTGGGGCACTCAGATTCTTGTTACGAAAACAGTTGTATAAATGGACATCTTAAGCCGTCGAGAAGTTACCTCAGGAATGTTCTGATTATTATCTGCATCGGCTCCAAATGAGGAATCACCAAAAACTGATCCAAGTTCCCGAATTGCTTCTTCAGTAGTTGATGCTTGTAGATGAACCAATCCAGGCACGAGAGCAGGACCTTGTTTATAGCCAAGCATGGTTTCTTCATCGTCCACAGTTAGCGGGTTCTTGCTAGTTAGAGTTCTGGAATTATTTGTGTTCAATGGCTCGTCCTTTTTGCTGTCTGTAGATGCTTTCAATTTGAGTTTCTGGGTTGCATTGATTAGATGCTCCTCAACAGGATATTTAATGTTTTCTCTTTTGACAAACTCAACGGTAACAGTTGGTTTATCTATTTCATGTTCAGCATTTTCTGGAAATGCTGCCCCATTTTCCTTTCGGGACGTTCAAATGATCGGTTTCGTCCACACCGCCACAGTTGATTAGTCTTCTGAGCTATCTTGGCCCATTAAAGTCGTTCCACCCCACTTGAGTCCGAGAACCACATAGAGCCGTTCCAGTCCATGGAAAATGTCAACCACAAATTCTGGCAAGCCGCTTCATTAATGTTGAAGTTCCTGATCGACCACATTTTCTCTATATTGCACGAGATATTCAACGGCATACCTAACATATGTATTAATTTTAGAATTGACAGCTTTAGAATTAGAATATTAACTTGAAGATTTTCACCTCTCCGCGGAAGTGGAATCAGTCATAATGTGTGCTTCCTGATGCAGACTCTGGTTGATCGCCATTTTCAATTATTAAGCAACAGAAGTTCATTAACGCAAGACCCTTTGCAAGATACAGAATCTGTCAAATTCAAAGACACCACAAATGCACGAAAAACAACACTAACCATGAGCCGAAAAATGAAAAACACGAGGACGAAGGGTTTCTTGTCAGACAGTCTTAATCCTTGTTCACTAGGCAACAATCTCAATGGCAAGACTGCACATTTAGCCAACCATCTATTCCAGGCTGCAAACCATTTGGGTATCAAAACTGTCGTACTGCTCTTTGCTACCATATCTTCAATGCTAGGTGCCAGATCAAAAAATTTCATCTAAGCAGAGAATGAAACCTTCCCCGTATCACTCCATTGCGACCTGAAATTTACATGTTCAAGTCATGAAAGCAACCTTTCTCCAAAAATAAGAATACGACTCATGCATTTCGATCTTCTCTGGACCCCACAGAGAGCGAGAGCCTCATCCACCGGAAACACCATTTAGCAGAGAATGGAACCGGAGCAAAGCTACGTGCCCTTCAGGTGCAAGATTTCCAATGACAAATCTTAGAGAGAATATATATATATATATATATGTATATATAGAGTACAGTCTCCCCAAACCTGTCTTTTAAAAAGCTAAATTCCCAATTCATCACGGTGAATAAGCATCTGCAAGGCTAAATCGAACCAAACCAATTGCAGTTCAAGCACCTACAATCAACTCGAAGAGAATGAAATTCACTGCACCACACTCTACTCCCTGGGCTTGTGCAAAAAGTATAGAGCGACTAATTCACAAGTTCTATCCTCAATTTTGTGTAATTGTTTCTTCATTGCCACGCACCATGAAAGCCGCAGTTTCATCAAAAATTGAACAACTGAACTAAATTAACCGAAATTCCCAAATCAAATCACAACCAATCCTCACAAAACTACAAAATCTACGGGACCCATAATTTAATGCAGAAAAGAGAAGACCGAAAATCAACAAGACAAGCCCTCCAATTATATAACGTAGAACAGGGAGAAAACAGATCGAAAGTTACACAGAGTTACACCGAACCAAACATCAGCAATTTAGTAACTTTTTTTTTTTTTATCTATCTCTTTTTTCCATTGTAAGACGAAAAGCCCGGAAATCACCGTCTACTGTCGTAATCGACAACCTCGGAATCCGTGACGGACCTGGAGTGCTGCACGATGGACCGTCCGATCGAATTGATCCAATCCTCCTTCTCCTGCTCGGAGCCCGCGACGAAGTACATCGTGTCCAGACTGGTGGAAAGCTCGAAAGCGAAAGGCTTGTTGAGGACGTCCTCGGCGCCCTTCACGGTCAGGCAGCTGCCCACCGGGATCACGCCGCGTGGAACCGACGCGCGGGTCACTAGGTTGTCCTTGAACCAAAGGAGCTTGCCTTGCTTGAGGACGAACCACCGCCGTCGCCACGTCTTGATGTAGTCGCCCTGCTTTGTTAGCCACCCGGACCGCTCCGGGTTTGACCAAAATTCGACGTTCTCGTACTGCTCTGGGCTCGGGTCCTGACCCGTCAAGGATCGCAGTAGAGCCTCCATTTCCCCCACACCACCCCCACCTTTTTTTTGTTTTTTTTTTTGGCTTTCCCTATTTTGGGTGGGTATTTGGGGGCGGGGGAGGCGTTTCCAATTAAAACTGAAATCAGTTGCTGTTGTTGAGAATTTTATTTTCTTTTTTTTTTGTCCTTTTTCACTCCCTTCAAAAGTCCCATCAAATTTTAAATTTATTAAATTTTAATTATAAAAAAATCTTATATTAAATAAAATAACAGTATCTAAATACACAATAAATTCGTTCATTTTGAAACACATCTTTTTTTATTTATGTATTACTTTTTTTTAATAAAATAAAATTCTTTAATTATGTAATTTACACCTTCCACTTGAAATCTTTCGACACATCTTATTACAACATTAAATAATGTTTATATCAGGTTTGCTAAAACATGGATCCACTAACTCTTGAGCCTTGTCGCTATTTCAGCAAAATATTTTCCCTGGTGGAATGCCTGTTTCAGTTCCAATTCCGTGGGCTGACGGGTTCCGTCTGCTGCGTAAGTTCCAGAACCATACGAAGAGCCACCCTTCACTTCATTCATCTCAAACATGCCGCTGCCAAATGTGTAGCCAAGCGGAACAAATATCATCCCATGGTGTGCTAACTGTGTTATGGCTGTTAATCTGCATATCGAAGACAATAAAATGATTTTGAGTGACCACGAGGTTTCTGGATATCCCAAAATGGAGGAGCTATGGAACTGGATTGCAGCAAGATGCAATAACGCTGTCCCCAAGTCTTCAGTTCTACATCAGAGAACATATTTGGCACAAAGGTAGGCAACACAGGCAAATGAATATGGAAAGGATCGAATAAAATAAGCTCACAGTGCACAAGCACATTGATTCTGTCTTAAGGTTTGCACGTCTAAAACATGATGGGATAGTTGCAAAGGAATAGAAGATCTCACGCGGTAAGTTCTTGGCCTCCACCATGGAAACCAGTGCTCCAGAAGATTCCAGCAGGTTTACCGGCAAGTGCCTGAGAAGCCCATAGCTCATGGGTGGCATCAAAAAAGGCCTTGAATTGGGCTGCCATTACCCCAAAACGAGAAGGAAAACCAAAAATGAAGCCATCAGCCGCTGGTAGTTGCTCGGGCTGAATCACTGGTACGTCATTGGCCTTGGGAGGGGCCTTCATCTTCTGTAATATCAGGCCAGAAAGCGTCTCGGGCACCTATTTCATTTCATCAATCGAAAACTTTGTGAATATTATTACCAAGCTTGCTTTTTCGGTAACATTGCCCCACAACATATACAGAAATGTGAAATCGAAAGGCCAATGCCTCTTCTTCACAGAAGCACTGTGTTCCACTTTGGCAATGACTCATCTTCATCAAAGCAATTTACCTGCCAGAGTGTTGCTTCAACACCTTGAACTGTGTTAGCTCCTCGCTGCACTTCTCGTGCCATGGTCTCCACATGTCCATGTAGGGAGTAATACCTAGAAATAGTAAGAAACATTGGCCAAAAAGGCCATCTGTTCACCAAAGAAACCCCCCGCCCCAAAAAAAAAAAAGGGGGGGGGGGATGAGTACGAAGAACAAAGAGAAGATACTCACACTATGTAGACCTTGGTGTTGTTAATGGCATCCATACTCACCGTCTTCACCGAAATTCTAGTCCCGATTTAGCAGCAAATGTTACTATATGATGACAAGTTTGGCCAAACAGAAGATCAAGAGGTGGCTTTGCACAAGTGAAAGAAAACTCATTTCAACTCCAAATGAGACATATTTAAACATTTACAAAAGCAATACAAGTCTGAATTTTGGCAGACCCCATGCACTGATAATTCTTAACTGACTTTCGATTCTAACTCATGTTATCGAACAACAGAGCAGCTGCATAATGGTGTTCATTAGAGGGGGTCTTCATGTTTCCTGAAACCAAAAATTATCTGCGCAGCAGTCGGTGGCTGTAACAAACAAAGCCAACCAGTTCTTGAAACATGATTCTAGAGAACATATCAGAATTGAGAGCGGCTAAAAACACAACCATTCAATCTACACGAATTAATTTAGCTGATCAGAAAATGACATTTTCCGAGGATATCAAATAGTCCAAACAAAGAAGATAAAAAACAGATTCTCTAGAGCATAAGAAGAAAAAAATTGCAATCCTGACCAGCCCCACAGGGCCAACTGAATATCTGCATATGGCAAAATAGCTTTTCGGTAGAGGAGAACATTACTTTTCAACTGCTATCTTAAACAAGCCTAGAATAGATCAGCCGCTTGATGAAAACCAATGGCTAGAGCAGGAGTTAAAAGTGACCTGGGCAGAGAGGGGTCGATGGAGCAATTATGAGATGTAGGCACCAAAAACTTCCTGTACCGATAAGCACGATACTTTGACGTGGCGAAAGGCTTGTACTCTCTTTCATCTTCGCGTCTTGTTGTTTGCTACTTCCATCTTAGGCGTATCCAGATTCCACTATCCTGTCGCTCTCTTGGAGTTCGCTTGGCATTACCCAACTAAAAGCCAAACTTCACGTGTCCCTTTTTTTATGGCTTTTCTTGCAAATCCGTGGGCTCAAACAGGTTTGGCAACGAGTATTTCCCAAACGACACAATTATCCGCTAGACAAGCAATCGCTATGTCCTAATCAAAGGCCCCTTACAGTGACAGCAGGTACGCGATTTGGAAAAGCATACTTCTAATTTTCATCTTTGACTTACGGGGAGATTAAATAATGATTGTTAAATGGTACGATTTTTTTTCTTTTTTTTTTTGGGTTAAGTAGTATGATTTTCTTACTAATACTTTGCAAATGTCATCTTTAACGCTGTTGCGGGGCAACTGTTACAAGGACGACTGACAAAATTGATTATTGCTCATCTCTTTAATGGCTTTTATGGTTGGAAATAAATTTAAAAAGCTGGCTTTTATGTCCTAATCAAAATTCATTACCACGCACGAATAATTTAAAACACAGATAGCATGAAAAAAGTTACTGCTATTTGATTGATAACAACTGAGAACAAGACGCGGGAACAAGAGGTGGCTCCATCAAGTTTACTCATTTCTCGCAAATGATGACTCTGCAAGATCAATGGCACGAGCAAGAGCGGCAGCTTTGTTTTTACACTCTCTGTGTTCATCATCAGGATTACTATCAGCTACTATTCCAGCCCCTGCTTGGAGATGTGCAACCCATCCTTTGTTCATCGTGCCACAACGAAAATTAGTTGGGAAGACGATAGTCCTAAGAGCAAGGGCGATGTCCATATCTCCAGAAAATGATATCCCCCCAAAACCGCCGCTGTACGGCCCACGCCTAGTCATTTCTAGCTGGTCAATCAATTCCATGGCTTTCACCTGCATCCAGCAAAGCTCAAAGTGAGTTAGAGAGAAAAATCAAAAGAGAGCTCCTGATCAACTGTCCACTGACGATCAAACCTGACAAATGCCAACTTCTGCACTAGGTCAAGTTAATCATCTACAACTTGTTTGTAATCATCTCGAATAGGATAGCATACATGTATGCGTGAGAAAGAAAAAGTGGCGGGAAAAAGAAACCTTTGGCGCTCCGCTAACAGTACCAACAGGCAATGCTGCACGCAACACATCCCAGCTGGTTAAATTATCCAGCAACTCTCCAGTAACCTACAAAGGCCAACCATTTGCCACCAAAAAGGAAAAGAAAAGATCACATTACAATGGGAATAAGCATTTTCTTTTCATGTCCACAGATCTCTTAATGGATGTCACATTGACAAATTTTCTCAAAGCTTGCCAATATAAATAGCTGAAACAGTTAATTGGAGAAGAGAAGAAACTGCACCGTTGAGCTGATGTGCATAACATGGGAATATCTCTCGATATTCATGAGCTTTTCAACTTTGACAGAGCCAGATTTTGATACCTGCACAAAACCTCCACTTTAGGCACATATTTACAACCGGAAAAATAAGTTTTAGCACAACAGAATGGACAAGGAGGGAAAAACAAAAGTTGATTATGATTAAATAGCCATTTCAGAAGCAGTACAAAGTCTTGACCCAAAAAAAAAAAAAAAAGAAAGAAAAAGAAACAGCACAAAGTCATGGGTATACACAATTATGTGTGAGTTTTACAGTTGCAGCAACACATTCCATAAATAAAGCAGTATCTATAGATATGAAGAAGACCCAACCTTTCCTACATCATTTCTTCCCAAATCAACCAGCATGACATGTTCTGCACGCTGTTTTTCATCACTCAAAAGCTCCTGTTCAAGCATTATATCTTCCTTGGGTGTCTTTCCTCTCCTAATAGTTCCAGCGAGAGGTCTATTTGTAGTTTTGTTCTGTAAAAATAAGCCAGAAATAAAGCAGAACCAGGAAAAGAAGTAGTAAACAAGTTATCTCATTTATAGCCACGCCATAAATGTAAAACCAATTGGTATCAGAAAACCTTCTTGACGCGAGTGAGAATTTCTGGGCTAGAAGCAACCAGTATACAACCTCTAGCCTGATTGGAAACAAACAGCAAACCACTGAGTGATTTTGAAATTTCCTAACTGAAAAAATTGTATGAGGCACAAGGGAACAAACTTGTAAGTAAGTCATGTATGGACTTGGATTAACAATCCTTAAAGCTCTGTAGATCTCAAATGGGTCTGCGAATGTTTGACGTTCAAAACGTTGGCTTAAAACAATCTGGAATATATCACCAGCCAGGATATGCTCTTTAGCCCGCAATACTGCCTCCCTGTATACTTCACTTGGCATGCTAGATATCTCCAATTCAGGGCCAAAAAGGCAAGTAAGCAACTTTATTTGACCAGCAAGTAGTCTTGGCCTGAAATTAACAGTTGAATTATACATTCTGGTAAGACTTGCTCAGTGTGATGGAAAGAATGGCACAAGCAAATTAGGATAAATTGAACAACTCACATAGCTCTATCATGTATTCTGGCTACTAAATTTTCCAACCGATCCAGTCCATCGCTAAAGGCCTCCTCAACAGATGAATATCGGTCCAATCTAACCCAGTGTATCACAAATGCTTTCTGAGATTGAAAAGAACACTAAAAAATTAAAAGATGGAAAAAAAAAAAGAAATAAACAGGTACAAATTACACATCTAATTCCCTGCAAATTATATCTCTCCATACAATGTATAAATGAGGTGCTAAAATTGTTTAAAAAAACATAACGAGGCATAAAAATAACCAGGAACAAGATAGAACAGCATCAATTCATATAAATGTCCCTCTGTCCACAGGTTATTGAACAATATGGCCAAAAATGAAATGCCATTAGTTGCCTGCCTAACGAATATCAGAGGGAGAATGTGCCATGGCCCAAATTAGCTTAAGACAAACTGAAGAAATTTGAGAAACAACAAAAACAGTTACCTTCTCCACATGGTCAAACACAATCACATCTTCATAGAGGCCTAGATGGACATCAGGGAGGTTTCTGTCGTCTGGTGGGGCACCAGAGAAAGGCAACTTTTTCTTCTCTACATAACGCACTGTGTCATATGAGAAATAGCCAACCCACCCACCTGGTCAAGAAGAGTGTGTATGACAACATTGTCAAACCAAAGACTAATTTATGGTACTTAGAGGCTGAAAAGGAGAATGGCATGAACAATTGCTACATTCATACATGTGAATTGAAACTCCTTTTTCCTCAAACATACACACAGCCCGTGCAACCAGAATGTTGTCTCATAGAAAAAACACCAAGCATATGAAGCCAATGAGCTAAAAAAAACAAAAACCTTTAACTTCCACAGAAATATAGAGATAATCAAAATAAAAATGGTAAAACCTTGAGGTCATATCTCAAAGGAAGAATCAAGGTCAGCTTCCAGTAGCAAAACTTCCAAAATATGAAAACTATAGCTGGAATTCGGGGCAGGATCAAAGAATGTGTGTCTTACCACAGAACACCTCTGGAAGTTCATTAATAAGTTGTGGTTCCCAATCCTCCATGATTTTTCTAGGAACAACCATTGGATCCTCCACAATCTCCTCCCTCCTCTTCCCTTCATAATGGTCCACAATTGTAACCATATTTTCTTTTGCCACAATCTCCATACTTGGTTGAGCCCCTATGATGCTATACCGACCCTAATGACATAGACACATAAGTGACCAAAAGTAAACTTAAAACACCGACATTTCATGATACCGATGATACTAGAAAGGAAGAAAAACAAACTAAAGCCCTACAACAGTGAAAGCTTGCAGACCAGACTCCACTGATTCAAACAGAAAGCTTGGAGCATCTCTTTCATCTTCTTTAACCAGGCACCGGTAGGCGAGCACCGGAGTTAGGTGATCCGTGAATATGCATCTGTATAGAGGAACTAAATTCCCCTTCTTAGAAGCTTCTTGAAATTTGGATAAGTCAACTGAAAGAATCCAAACATGGCATCTATCAACTCAAAGAATTTTGTTACAAACAGAACAGCAACAGAAATTCGAAAAATAAAATAAAATAAAATTCCACACTTATACACCTATGGCTATTCTTATGTATGCAAGTACCGATGTGCATAATTAACAGATATTATTATGCATGAACAATCCAATGATTTCTCATTAGATTAAAAACCAACTTTTTTCTTTTAATATTCAAATTAAAATGAAACCCACAAAAAAAAAAATCTGTGCTTTTCCCCAATTTCCAGCAATCCAAGGATAGCATTAAGAATGTCTGTTTATTATCTTTTTCCATTCTAGTTCAGGAGCAACCAAACAGAAGATATATTGGCATATCTACTGACAATGTCACTCCAATCCTTGGCAAACAAACAGAGACAAAAATCAAAAGGCGCCGCCTTTTATCCTTTCATTTCCTCATCAACCAAAACAGAGCACAGAAACACCCAAATCAGCTATAAATAATCAAGGTTAATGATTTAGAGAGAAAATGAATACCGAATGACGAAAACGTTGGAGCCGAGCATCGGAGCCGACAGACGCGAGAGGTCGAGACGGCGGGAGGGAGAGACCTGAAGCTTAAGGATCTACGGTTAAAGTTAACGGAAAAAGTTGTGGGCAAGCGGAGGCCGGAAGGCAGCGGCCGGGAAGAGACAGGTAGGGTCACGTCCATCATTTGAAAAAGAAAAGACAAAAGAAAAAGAAAAAAAAAAAAGAAAAGAAAAAAGGGGTTGGGGGAGCTGTGAATGCCAGTAACAAAAATGGCAACTCAATTTGGCTGGGACGTGTTGACCATGCTTGTTAGAAAAATCACGAGTTTGAACAGGTGGCCGCCGAAACCCGGCTACCGTGGCTTGCTTCGTGTCACTTGACTGTCTCTCTGACCAGGTTCCGAATGGCAACTAGGGGAGGGGGTCTTTTATCCATCGAGTCTTTGAGAAGCCCAATTCGCTCCCTAATGAAGCAGGCCTTCCTAACAGAGGCTTAATTTGATGCAGAAAATTTTTTTTTTACAAAAAGAATAAAAAAACCCTCATCTCTCATTTCTCAAAATTCTCTAATCCCTTCTCTCATCTTGTTATTTTTCCTTCTAAATTGATCGCGTTCGAGGCTGATTCTCCATATTTACTCGGCCTCCTACCCTTTTCTCTCGGTTAACAGTAAAATCTCCCACCATAATTGAAGGTGAAATACTAATATATTACTCAATTGAAAATGCTTCAAAATTGTGATGTAATTATTATTTCTTAGTGAACAAAATCCAATTTCATTCCCACAAACATCAAATTCGCTTTGTCGAAAAATGGAAAAGAGAAAATAAAATAAATAAATGAATTGGGGCATTTTTTGAGCCCCCTCCGAATGATGATCTCGAACAGGCTGGGCCTGCCATCACCCTCGAAATGAGCATTAGGTGACTTCGTGATCCCTGTAATTGCGTTCGGACACGCCACAAAAGAACTGGCTGCTGCTAAACCTTCGACCTGAATTTGGCGGAGAACCCAATATGAAATTTGCTGCTCAACAAGTGAGTATCAAGTTGAGGAAGATGTACACTGTACTGACTACTGGAGACAACTCCGAAAGAAACGGACTCCCTGTCGGAATGAACACAACAGATGAAAATAAGAAAGACACGATGTTTCTGGGGAAAAATAGAAGGAAAAAAAAAAAACACAACTAAAACAACAAAACTAGTATTGCTCTCTTCGAGCCGGTACCTGCAATGCAAAAGTAATGTCTGCTGCATCTACTTTTAAGGATACTTTTCTCGATCTATCATCTCGTGCCTGACCCAGTTTGAGAAGCCCCTGCACTTTGAATCTGATTTCCATTACACACTCTTATATCTCCACTTATACCACATATACAATTGCTTGAGATTTTACCTGATCACTCAGCACCCCGCACATGTTCGTAAATTCCACAATTCCAACTGGGGGTATTACTGTTGATTTGCACAAGTCCACATAAGATTTATTGAGCTGCACCGTGTAACAAGTTCAGATATCATATTCTCAGCTTCCATTGGATCACACTAATGTGTTACTAAGTAGATGAAAGCATACCTCTCCTACAGTAGCACCCTTTCCTCCGCGGAAAAACTTCACAGCAGAGCAAAGTATCATCTGTAATTTGCATAGCAATCGAAACAATGGACCCCGAGTCAGTTAAAGACCAGACCCTCTAAGAAAAATCTCAATCTAAGTTATGCCTTTTGGAAGTTCAATCAACAGTATGCTGACCATGCATTACCAGTTGAAGCATTGAAGAACCTGTGATCTGATAATAATTCTGTGAACCATATAATGGGTCAAGCACTCATGCTACTTTGGTTACCGGGTTAACAATAGGAACTTACTTGCTGATGCTGTGGAAGAGACTGTATGATTTCTATTATCGGTGTCCTATATGCCTTCGATAAAGCAATAGCCATATGATCAATCCTCACCTGTGCCAAGTTCACAAAACATTCAGCATTAAAAGAGTATTGTAAACTTAAGCTACTTAGATTAACATCCAAAACTGCAAAGAATTAATAAGTTGAATTCTGGGTTGTTTTCAAATTCTTGAACGTATTGAAGAGCTAGGTGTTGAAGTCTAGTCCCCTCTGTGCCTTTTGACCAAAAAGTGAAGTGGATAATTAAATATGTAGCTTCAGTCCGATAACAGTTGCCTCAACTGAGGGAGAAGCATGAAGAGCAAAGCCGATTGAAGCACTCCATACAATAGGAGAACTTATTCTAATTAATTCAGTCAAATGACCTACAAAACTTCCTTGGGAACTTGATTATTAGTCATAGGGGACAGTGTGTTTATTCCAAGAACTCCCAGGTAGGAATGAGCCAGAAATGTCGTGCATGCAGACTTTTTTATAATTAAATATGGAATTTAGGATTACAGAAGAAAAGGTTTAGCCAAGAGCACGTACAATAACATTTTCCTGCAATTGGAATGATCTACAAATTGGAGATGACTGCTGATTATTGGGTAAGCCATCCTCCATTGAAATTGAATTTGTGCTGCGCATAGTAGATTCTCTCATCTCTGCTTCTAGAATCTCAACCGCACTCCTGAAATAAAACCAAGGACAATAGTTATACCAACGCCTTGCCAAATCTAATTATTAAAATTGTGCTAGTGGTTCTGCTCACTATATCTTGACGCCATTTTCATGCACCAGTTTTTTTAACTTGGTTGCAACTAACATGACAAAAGGAACTTCGGGAAAGAACAGAGAGCAAATACTTACCTGCAAACACACAGAGCTTTTCGCATGTCTCCAGATGCAGCTGCAACTTTCTGTTATGTGTAAAGTTGTTAACATCCAATAGCAACTAACTGAAGAAACTCACTGTCAATAAATTCCATGTCGTAAGAACAAAAAATTGTAGACTCACTCTGGCACAGAGTTCCAATGCTTGTGGATGAAAAACTGTACAAGACAATCCCTGCAGAAAAACAAGACACTTAATGTTTCCAAATTCCAACCCATATCTCTGTCGTGGAACAATAATCTAAAGCATACTACTTAAATCAACTGTTCTTACTCTTTTCAATATATTGGACTTTTAACAGTCTCCCAACAGCAATAAAACCCATGGTCATGGGTTGGCTTCTGTTACTACATATTATTTCTATTGGAGGTACTACCCAGCAGAAAAAGTTTATTACGGTTTCTTCTAAATCAAGTACCCAGTTCACAAAACAGAACAAGTGTATTAGGAGCTTGCACCAATGCATTTAAATAAAAATCCTTCAGTCCATTGCCATGTAGACATTACGGTTTCATATGCATCTTAAAACAAAATTAATATTGTGTATCCACACAAAACACTAACCTGCATGAAAATGTCAATATTAAGTCCATATAATAATGGCATCTCTAGACAAAAAAGAAAGGCATCATGTTATGGGTACATGGGAGATTTAAAAGATGGAATGGGGAATTACCATGAGCCTCTCCTGAAGAATTCTTAAAATTTGATCCTTAGAGTAGGCCCTGAATGTTATAACCATTGGTTTGCCTATCACGGGAGAGAAAGTAGTTCAAGCAGCCAGTAAAGGAAACTTCCAAACTATGAGGCATCCTTAGAGTAAGCATGCACTCTCTCTTACACAAGGGAAAACAAAACAAGAAATTACTGAAACAAAAAAGGCCAATATAGTTTATTACTCTTCCAAACAACTAATCACAGTACAGGAGCAGTTAAGCAACTAATTAAGTTGATAAGTAATTAACTCACAATTTAATGACTGAAGTCTTGGAAGAAAACGATCTGCTAGGTCTACAGCATTTGCCACGCCTGCAAAAGCAGAGATGTGTAATTCATGTGTCAACAAATGAATCTACAATTTAGACTGCAAATATGGACTTTAAAAAAATGAGCAAATTCTTCTCAATTGGATAAGAGTTACCTATCAAAATATATCTGGAACTTGGGAAAGTTGTTAGCATGAAAAGATCATCAAGGAGAGCACGGTCCTTGGTAATCAAGTAATCCAATTCATCGGCAATTATTAGCCTGCAATTGCCATGTTGGCATTGGTGAGTTATACTCTCAAAGGTGAATTATTGACAACAAGGAAACCATGACTGATAACTCTTTTAATCTTGCACCAGTGCTAAATTTTATGTGTAAGAAGAAGAATATTTGGCCAATGGCTGAAAACTCTTCTTACGTCATTTTAAAGCATGATGACTGCAGCTCTTGTGATTGCAATTTCTGAAGATTCTTTAGATGAGAGGTAGATCCATCCATTCTGTTACTTGGATGGTTTTTACCTATTATCTAATAAGAAAAATCAGCCAGTAAGCATACATGATAATGGATGATAGAAATTAACTAGAACAAGCTTTCTATTTTTACCTTGCCAAAAATTTCAGATGCATTTGCTAGAGAAGTACAATTAAGGAACACCACTTCTGGAGGCTGAAAACCCACCTGGCAGGAAGAACAAGTTCATGAGCTTTGATGTTCAGAAAGAAGAGCATATATTGCAATAAATATATGAAGTGCTTGGTAGATTCAGCCTAGTCACTCCAAAAGGTTTGGTTATGCTGCCAAGTGCCAATGTCATAAGCCTAAGAAATTACAATAGCTAATACCAGAATTATCGGGATCATCTGTTGTTTTAAATAGCATGAAAAGTTGCTTCTCAGATTTTAAATGCTGCCCTATTCATCAAACGCAGCAAAGGAGTGCAAAACGAAAGTAAAACCTGACTGCTCTGGGTGAACGATAGGAGATAAAAGCATTCATATCTTAATTTCAGGACTTGGGTAAAGAATTTATCACAAATGGAGGCAGCACATGGCTCAAGAGAGTAAATCCAAATAACAGAGAAGAGCCCCAAACCAGTTTACCTCTTTGGTCCATTCAAGCAATTGTTGCTTGACTATCCCCATTGATAATGACTTCCCAGTCCCTGGGCATCCAAACACATATAAACTCCCGGCCCTCTCTTTCTCTATGGATGTCTTGCAGAAATTAAATATCTTTTCCTGCTCATCTTCTCGGCATACGACAGCAGATGGAGCTGTTGATACATGCAGTGCCTCTTTCACTGCAGTCATTTGCTCCATATCTACACACACCAAAATTAAGTTAACAACAAGAATGAACGAAGCATCCTACATGATATCACAAGATCATATAATCAATCTTACACATGGGATCCCAATTTGGTTTGTTGGTGAAATCAGATGAGAATTTCTTCGTAGGTAATTGACCCGTCTTGTCTAGTTTCTCACCAGAATCCTCCTCAATTCCCTGCAATTAGCCAACCAAAAGTCTCATGTCCCATTTCATTGCAGATAGTAAATAACAGGAAGTTCGAACCTCTGGCGCGGGCCACACACACACGTGCGCACTCGCGCATCTTCTCTATTCCTCTCCAAATTTTCCTTTCCTCAGACTCATCATTATCACAAATGTCCGCAACTCCCAAATCTAACAGCATTGTTATCCCTGAAATCCTTCTAGGAATCTAAGTCCCCATAACATAAATTCAGGATTGCCAAACAGGAAAATTAGAATCCAAGGTCCAATAGGTCATTAGAAAAGACTTTCACGGCGAAACAACGAGAAACGATTCTATTACAAATATAAAAGGATACATTCTTTAAAAAACTGAACTTATGTTTCTGTAACTTGTACTTGTCAACCACTGACGATTAGACAAATGTTAGTCAAATTTTCTTCAACAGTGATGGAGAGAGAGAGAGAGAGGGGGGGGGGGGGACGCTTACAGTGACGTTTGGATTGGAATTGGCGGAATGGCGAGGCGATTTCCTCTGCTTCGGTGCAGCTATCGTGCTCTCCCGTAATGTTCCGGCATTAGATCTCAAACTCCGCTTCCGCGGCGTCGATTCGCCGCTGGATCGTCCGGCCTCGGGGGTCTCGCCGGCCAAGATCTCCTTGTGCGCTGCAAATGAAGGCATTGGTAGCTACGGGCAAATTGGCGGTTCCTTTTTGATGATTAAAAAGTAAAGTCTGCCAGATAATGTTTGATAAGGAGGGGTTCGAGGCGAGGCCAGGCGGCTTGCACGTAAGAAATGTGAAGGGAAATAAAACACTGTAAATAAATATAAATGTTTTCAGCGGGAAAATGTAGCCGTAGCAAATTCATCTCCCGCCATGTTTTTGTTTTCTCGCGTGATTTTTCATTTTTGGGCCCGATTTGGGCCATTGACTTACTAAGCCTAATCCCTTTGGATCATCATTTTGTGGGCCTCATCTCCGGCATTAAGCATAGAATGGGCCTTCTATTGTCCATGAAAAGTTGCTTATTTTATTTTTTAACAAATATATATATATATATATTCCATAAAGATTAAATACCTGGACATTTCGTGCCTTAATTTTTTTTTTTTTAAAAAAATTGTTTTATGGGACCCTTTTCATCGTATTAATAAATGGACATGTCCTCTCTCGCTCTCCCTCTGGCCAGGGGGTGCTAGAACGGTAGAGCCTAGAAACTATCATTTATTTGCTAGAATCTTTCATTTTGTTTCCATGAAATATCTGAAATTTAATCCTAGAATTCAAGAATTGGTGTGTGGGGAGGGGTTGGGACCTACATGCATTCTAGGAAGGCTTTTTACGCCTTGGTGATTGCCACCAAGTACTATAATGTTAGATTGGGATCTAAAGTATTAGCAGTAATTAAATTTGCCATTGGTCCTTCATGTTTGCTCCCCGCCCCACTCCTCTCAACATGCTACAAGGGTTTGAATGTATTCAACGGACGGAACCATGGCGGTACTATAATTTAAGCAAAAGTCCGCCCTCCTTTGTGTTTTTTGGCCAAAATTTGGAGAATGAGCACGTTCAGGAAATATGATAAAGCTTTCACAAAGACATCCAAATAATTAAAACTTTAAATGTTTATTTTAAAATTTTCAAATTTGAATCATGAAAAAAAAAAAATCTGTGATCAATGAAAAGGGAGAAAACTACACTATTTGTATATTTTCTGACTCAATAGGCCTACCGAACCCAAAAGGAGAAAGAAAGAAAAAAAAAAAAACAAAGGGAAAAAATATGCTCCCTTGGTTGAGGAAGCACACATTATGACTGATTCCACTTCCGTGGAGAGGTGAAAATCTTCAAGTTAATATTCTAATTCTAAAGCTGTCAATTCTAAAATTAATGCATATGTTAGGTATGCCGTTGAATATCTCGTGCAATACAGAGAAAATGTGGTCGATCAGGAACTTTAACATTAATGAAGCGGCTTGCCAGAATTTGTGGTTGACATTTTCCATGGACTGGAACGGCTCTATGTGGTTCTCGGACTCAAGTGGGGTGGAACGACTTTAATGGGCCAAGATAGCTCAGAAGACTAATCAACTGTGGCGGTGTGGACGAAACCGATCATTTGAACGTCCGAGAGGGACCACCACTAACTAGGTATTTTGCGTGGTGGCGCTTCCGACGTTGAGACCATTGTGACGAGTGCGTCAAAATAATGGACAGGTCCTTAAGGAATGCGGAATTTTGAGTCATATAAATATGGTCATTGGAAACTTCGATAAGTTATTTTTAATGAGAAGGTAACGACTCATGACACCATGCTCTATATCGGGACCCTTCTGGCGCTACTGAACCATGATCGCACCTCCTTAAGAGCCACTTATCAAAAGTCTAGGCTGGATAATTTCCTCGTATTTTGCTATTCGTTTAAGTTGGGTTAAATGTATCTTCACATTTAAATTGCGAGTTCCATGAAAAACAAGAGGGTTACGTGCTTTTTCATATTGATGGGTTTTACAAATGAATAAATGCACTAGTTTTTGGAACTCGCCTCATCACTTAAACTAACTTTTCGGTTAATTAGTGCCGGTGACAACAAGAATAAAGAGTTTGAGAGTGAGCGATGGAACTATCAAGGGCTTTATATTGGGTGGAGATGGAAAGAGACAAGGACAAGATGAGGGGATGAGGGAACTGGGTCCATGTATCCCTGTCCAATTGTGATCCCATGTGAAAGGGAGGCTGCTCACGACGTTTTCCTTCTGTTGGCCAAATAAAAACAATTGAGCCTCGATGAACTCATCCGACTCTTTCCTCTATTATTATTATTTTTCAAAAAAAAAAAAAAAAAAAGGTTAGTAGCCAGAAGAGCAGCCAAGTAAACACGAGACTTTATGTCATTCTACTTTCTTTCAAAAAATGTTCACACCCAACTCTGTACATAATAATACCACGTAATATCTTGAGATAATGCAATTACGTTCCGTGACAATAGAAGAGCATATCCAATGTGGACTCTGTCTTTCCAGAATAGGAAGGAAGTATTCTTCTTGGAAGTGGTAACAAGCATGGCCTGACTCATTGCGTGTCTCAATCCTGTCTGCAGTTGATTGAGCTATTCATGCACAAGTGCATGTTATTTATTTGTGTTTGTCACATTCCCGTGGGGATTAATTGGAATCTTAATTCCTGTCCATTTCCTGAGGTTCAGAAATAACGGAGCTGTCATCCCTCTCATGTTCTGCTTCCTGTTTATGACACTTGAAAAGCACCTCAAAGCCAATTGCCGCATGCATAAAATGGGCTGTGATCTCTTATTGTTTTGTTCGTTTGTGCATGCTGCACATTGCCGCAAAATCAGCGCAATTAAGCTGTGCTAGATGCAACTGGTGCCCTCAATTCTTCATGCAGTTGTAATATGTACATTGTTGGGTATGAGGATTTATTGTTTTTACTAAAAAAAATTATTGTGACTTTTGTAACTTTAGGTCACAATGAAATAAATTTATCGTTATACTGATAATAAAAACATAGAAGTTATATGAGAAAATGACTTTTTTCTCCAGCTGTCTTATATCATTAAGGTTCTAGAAAAGCAAAGCAGGGATCTGTACAATGATTGCTGGGGGCACCATACCCATAAAGATTGAAGCTCGCTGACAATCTTTTCAATGCGATCGGATTAGGTAGGAGTCCATCTGGCTTGTTCTTGTGACACCCATATAACACAAGGCCCATTTCACCTTATTGATAGAGAAAGAGACTGCAATAACATAGGCAAAACAATCCACCGTACACTTTCGTCTTCCCAGTTTCCATTTGCATTTGGTTCTCTTGCTTTCGACCATGTCTCCAATGAGCACATCTAAATTGGCCTTTTCTCTTTGCAAGGCCCTGTTTGTCAAATCTGAAATCACACACATATATATATCACCGGGGGATGAAAGGTGTGTCCTTTTTTCGACCATGGGTTTGAGGGTCAAGTTGGATTAACCATCGACAATCGGCCAGTTAATTAGATGGATCATTTATGCCAATTATTATAGGACTAAGAGCTCAAGATCACCCAAGTATACTTTTCATGGCCTTAAAAGATCGTCCCTCGTCTGGGGTACATGTGCTATATTCCTATTTCTTGAACGGCTA
Organism: Ceriops tagal; assembly: GCA_021533255.1. Taxonomy (NCBI): domain Eukaryota; kingdom Viridiplantae; phylum Streptophyta; class Magnoliopsida; order Malpighiales; family Rhizophoraceae; genus Ceriops; species Ceriops tagal. The sequence goes on along the minus strand of CM038605.1, from coordinate 9,546,149 downwards.
AACCATTGGGACTATTGCAGGTCACCTCGAAACAAAGAGAGTTAATAGGAATTTCTTTCGACACTTATTCCCAGAATGAATCTTTCACAAAATAGAAAGCATGTTTATCGCGGTGCTTCTTACGTTTACTCTTTTATTATTATTATTTTTTTATAGTGCACTATACACCGATTTCATATTTTATAGAATTTAATCTTCATCGCATTTTTTATCAAATTAAATTGAGTTTTTTTTTTTTAAGGAAGGTCAAATTAAAAAATCCTAAGAGAATTGCACCAACCGGGGAGCCTATTTATAAGGCCATGCTGCTCCGCGAACCATTGGACGAGCCTCAAAGTGAGGGTTTAGCCATTAAGCATTTGCAAATTTCAAATAAAAAAGTGATACCTTTGAATTTCGCGGTAACTGGAGCGGAAAGTTGATGGGATCGATGAGGATGCTACTCTTTGATTGTGTAGTTTATGCTTCGTAGATGATATTTGATCTCCGCATTTGGAAGGTGTGACGCCGGCTTCAATGCAAGCATGCAAGACTGGATGACCAAATGCAAGATAAGGAAGGGACACCTTTCTCCATCTTCGACAAATTTGTCCAAGTTTTTCTTGAACTAAGCAGACTATAAGAATAAAAACTATTTTCGTCGGATGCCTGAAGTTTTCTTGGCGAAAGAGACTGCCAAGCAGTAGTCAATTTGAGTTTATCTATAGTTTGGACAGAGGCACTGAAATTCAATGGATGACACTGCAAGCATATAAATTTGGAGAACCCCAACAGTTTCACCGTCAAAAAAGTCTCGGATCTAGAGAGTTGCCAGCCTGGGTGTTAAAGTGACCCTTTTTTTTTTTTTTGGTTAATTCGAAAATAGTTAGTTATTAGTTCTTAGTTCTTAGTCTTTAACCAAATAAAATAAAAGAAAATAAGATTTATGGGTCTTAAAAAATACTATAAAAGAATACTTCAAATCCCATTTAATCCTACTTCATGAAGGAAAGAGAAATCGATCTCTTAGCCGTTTCCAGGTTATAAAGAGTCCGTGCTCATGTAGGCTAGTTACGCAGTTGTATTGCAGTGGCACCGTGGGTGCCCATGAACCATGTAAAAATGGCAGCGAATGATTGTCCATTTGTGTTGCACTGTGCCGAGGCCTTGCCTTTTGACGAAGATTGCCTTGACTTCATCAGCCCCCTAATGCTTGGAACCAAAGAGTTTTACGTAACATGGTCGCCCATTCAATGGCTTCTGTGAACCCATGTCAATGGCTTTACGAGTGTGCGGATTAGTTGCGTTATTCATATCCAACAAAAGGAAAACATTGAGCCCAATGGTTATGGACACTCCATTAACTAAGAAGTTAAATATCTAATTTAAATAATCAGGAATCGTAATTTAGTGATCCTCCATTAAGCACGTTCTCAAACTGCAACAAAATACTAAATATTCATCAACTTTGTTTCAATAGTCAAAAAAAAATATATATATATTAAAGCAAATCATCAAGTTAGATTGGTAGTAGTAGTAGAAGTAGTACTAATTAGGCACAAGGATTTGATAGAAAATTCAAAAACGATAACTCTGAAATCATATATTATTCTATTATAATCATTAATTGATTATATATATCTATACACACACAAAATACTAAATATTCATCAAGCTTACTTCAATAGTCAAACAAAAAAAATAATATCAAAGTAAATCATCAAGTTAGATTGGTAGGAGTAGTACTAAATAGGCACAAAGATTTGATATACAATTCAAAAACGATAACTCTGAATTCTTATATTATTTTTTTGTTATAACTATCAATTGATAAAAGACAGATATATATATATATGTATATATATATATATATATATAACAAACGATTATAAGCCGTTGATATTGAAGTCGTCACCTTCACCACTACTGGACACCCTATTTCTCCCGATGTAAAACGTCAAGTGGCAAGTTGGCTGCATAAGGCTCGTCTCGTCCTCCGAGCTCTCATTTTGGACCGTCAATGCCTTACCTGTTCCGCCCAACAAGATATACAATACCTCACCGATAATGTTTATTTGTCTTCTACATGCAGATTTTTCCCTTATAAATAGCAATTAAGAATTATAAAAGACAAAAAAAAAAAAAAAAGTGGGGACGGGGGAGAGAGAAAGAAGAGTTAAAAGAAAAACAAAAAAAATTATGTTGTCATATCTATGGCTTGTGTGTAATAAAGATTTACAGAAATTGAATTGATAATATACCAGCACTCTTAGAAATGGCATAAATATGACATGTTTTTCTATTGCTGCAAATGCACCTTTCCTTTCACCGCTCGCCCTTGGAAATACATATCTCACTTTGACTTTATTAAGACTTTTGGCTGTTTGTTAGTAATGATTCAATTTTGTTTAATTTAATTTAATTTAATTAGAGATTAATGTACTATATATAATATTCTTATTTTTGCGAGTTCTCACAAACGTTATCCATGTGATTTTTTGATAATAAATCCTGTAGATTGTAAAAAAAAAAAAAAAATACTCCCGAAGTATATTATTTTGCAAATTACTTGACATTTAATACAAAATAAAAAATACATACATATATATTAAAAAAAAAAAATCCTCGTTAGAGAGGCCAGAAGACACCAGGCGAAAAAAAAAAAAAAAAAATGACACGTGTAAATAGAGCGGCGTGAAGGGTTCAATGGAACCACGCATTTTACCCAAACCAAATGACAGGGACGATATGATGTCGGCAGAACACGTGGCAATTATAAAGGCACAGATCGGATCTATCAACGTGAAAGCAGCGGGGTGGGAGTGAAAAGTCAGATTTGCCCATGGCACGTGAACCGGATCCAAATTATAACAGCCATAAACCCGAAAACCAGCTCTGGTTTTCGTTCACCGATTACCGGCAGTCTCTGTTACCAATTCGTACACATGGAGCTACGATTTTTGCTTCTACGCTCCTGTATTTCAACTGGCATTACTCGGTTACTTTTTCTTTTTCTCACATCAACAAAGAGAGCCTCCCTGTCTCTATCTATATATTTAACAATCTGGCTGACTTTTCTTTGTTTTTGATAAAAGCTGAGCTACGGTTCGACTTTTCACTGTAGCTTCTCGCCGGGATTTAATATCAACGGCAGCCAGTATTGGCTGCCTAAAAAGCGTGAAGCTTCTTCTTTTTTTTTTTTTTCTCTCTAAAATTTTACGTCTGGGAACTTTCTTTCCATTGAGAGTTGAGGAAAAAAAACCAAAAGGAAAAATGGAAGTCAAAGCGGCCACGAGCTATATTCAATGGTGGCAGCCGATCATAACTCGTTCTTCATCTTCCTCGCAAACCCTGTCCCCTGCAATGTCGTCTCCGTCGTCGAGAAGACGATTCCGTACAGAAGGGGCTGGAGTTTTGGTGTGCCGGAACATGCGGAGACTAGAAAGATCGGCTCTTTTTGGCGCGAAGCTACCCGGGGCCCGCTCTTTTGAGCAACTCAAACCAAGAGCTGGAACCATAAAAAGGGCTTGCAGTGCAAGTTTGGATGCGTTCTCCGAGGAAGATTTCTGCGAGAAAAATCAAGAATTGGCGTTCAGAGATGGGGGCAGTAACGCCGTGGACTCGCAACCGCCGGAGATAGTTTTCCATGATTCCAGAGGTAGTCTTGACCTCAACGGAGCAGAGAGTTTCCAGAGTTTCCCTACGGACTCTTTAGAGCCTCCTTTGTTGGAGCTGCGGCAAGGGCCGCTGGATTGGTCTGTTGGAGACGACATTACGCCGGCAAGCATTGAACGGAAAGCCAACAGCGTTGATATCCCGCTTTCGCTTCGAATTATAAAGAGGAAAATGCAGTGGCAAGAAGGGTTGACAGAAGCAGGGGAATCTGCTTATTGTTCGGTGAAAAAGGCATTTTCTTCTATGGTATTCATAATTAGAGAGGTTCATAGCTTTACTTTGCAAATGAGGGAGCTTCTTTTCACCGAAGATTTGCAAGAAATTCTTAATCGGGTCCGAAAAGAGATGCACGCTTCTTTCGTTTGGTTATTTCAGCAAGTTTTTTCACACACACCTACTCTTATGGTTTACGTGATGATTCTCCTTGCAAACTTTACGGTATATTCCATGGGCAGTAACGCTGCAATTTCAGCCACACCGCCACCTGGGTCTTATGAGAGTGTTTCAGTTGTTGAGGTTCAAGACCAATCGGATCAAAAGTTCGATTCTTCAACAGTAAAGGCGTTCTCGCTGTCATCCTCAAGTGGGAAGTCGACTTCCATCGGTGGCAGCCATGGCGGTGGTGGCAGGAATCGGCCCATAGCCAGTGGCACCGATGGCGACGGATGGTTAAATCGCTCAGAACATTTTAGAACAATAGTCCCTGACGGTGCTTCCCATTTGTCATCGTTAGGGACAACCAGCGAAACAGAGTCAATACCAAGGCGAATGACTGAGGAAGAAGAGTTGGATCTCTGGAATTTGTTCGTAAAGGAAGCTTCGAAAATGCAAGCTTCTTCGCGAGGTGTACTTCTTGATCATGAGACCATTCAGAGATTCGTTGCGCCTATTACAGCAAAGATCGAGCGGGATGATTATGCAGATTATTTTAGGACAGAGCTGTTATATCAAATGGGATTGTCCCAGGAGCCTAATAATCCTCTGCTTCTTTCAAATTATGCTCAATTCCTCTACCTCGTTGCCCATGACTTTGACAGGTACAAATCTTATTCATCTCTGCATTGATTTTGAACCCATTGGATTGCCATTTCATTCTTGCAATTTTTTTTATGCACAGTGAGTTTAAGACTTTTGATGATTTCTATTATTAAAAGGGTGATATTTGCTGTGTTGGGTTTATGGAAGGGTTTCACGTTTCACTCAGTTGGCGTCCTGTGACTTCAATCTTAGAGTCAAGAAATCGAGGTCCACGGTATTGTGTCCAGTGACTCGGAATATCACCATAGTTTATTCCTCCGTGCACGCTTCAAAATATGGCTCCTTTCAATCTAGATTGTCGTTTTACATATATTTTGGTTGAGTTTTCTCTGGGTTGTGATAGGGGAGTGTGTGGTGCTGGTGGGGCTTCCTTCCTTTGCTCCGTAGATAACATCTTTTCTGATTTCTATCGCCTTCTTGCTCGTGACCATTGACGCGCTTTGAGTTAAAGATCTTCTTTTACTTCTTTATGGCAGTGGTTGACGTTGACTTGTTTTCATATATTTCTTTTTAGAAAATGGGTTTTGATCTTAGTGTTACATTGATCGCTTGCGCAATACAAATTGAGTTGAAAATCGACTGCTTTTTGAGAAATTTTCTTCTTATATTTCTTTTTATTTGAAAACAGAGCGGAAGAGTACTTCAAGAGAGCTGTAGGAGCACAACCCCCGGATGCAGAGGCATACAGCAAGTACGCAAACTTTCTATGGAGGGTGAAGAAGGACTTGTGGGCAGCTGAGGAGACCTTCTTGGAAGCCATTTCTGCTGACCCCACAAACTCCATCTACGCTGCTAATTATGCCCATTTCCTCTGGAACACTGGCGGCGAGGACACTTGTTTCCCTCTCAGCTCCCCGGACAATAATCCCCAAGAAGTCTAGTAGGCTAAATTCCCACCCGCCCCCCGTCTCCTCGCCCTGGGGCGTAAAAAGCAAACAGTTAAAAAAGGAAAGAAGCCAACCTCGGGCAACTCTAACTTGGCAGCTATTACCCATTGACTTGCCCAGAAGAATGAATAATATCATCTAAAATTTAGAAACCAAATAAACTAAAAACTCTTTTTTTTTTTTTCTTAGATTTATCCTAATTTTTTACATTGATTTTCCACTTTTCATTTTTTTTTGGGAGGATTTTTCCTTTGGGGCTAGGAAATATCTGGGGTGGGGTGGAAAATGTGGCCAATTTTGTATCAATTGCTGGGGGGGTGGCGGTGTTTGGAAGAGGAATGCACGTGAACGACGAGATAAATCGGAATGTGACTGAGAAAGTGGCAACAGTCGCCCAATTGTGCCTTTCTTGCCGTCGAGATCCGATGGAGGCGATTCAATGTTCCGCAGTTAATTGTTCTCTTTTGTTTTTCTTTTCTTTTCTTTTGTGTGTGTGTGAAATTTCCACGCGGCAAGATGTAAATAGTCCATTTTGTTCATAAATGTCATTTTCCAATTAACTATGATGTGCAATTCAATAGAAATATTGTTCACGTTTTTGATTGCTTTTCCGACGGCCATTTCAAAGCCTTCGCAAAGGTGTCGTTTGCACTGTACATGAATTTATTTTGTCGTGTCAAAAAAGAAGTAAATAATGTTCATGAATTATGAATGCCTAGGATAGAAATTGCACAGATCTAATTAGAAAAATGATTAATTGTAACCTACAATTTAAATTTTATCTCATATGCTGTATTTACTTGTCTCATGTCTTGTCAATGTTTTTGAAATTACGTATTTTTTTTATTATTTGGTAATTATAACTTTTTAAATAATTGCATAAAAGTTTAAATTATTTAATAAAATTCAAGATATGAATCGTATGTTATATTTCATTTCATTCAAAACCTTTCAAGCGTATGACTATGAACCAAAATGAAACATAAAGAAAAGCATGTAGTTATGAACACTTCTTTTTTTTTTTTTTCCGTAAAAGTTAGGCACTTGCTGGGTTTAATGTATTTACAAAGTATTGGTCCTTAGGTTGAATTGGGCAAAGCAGAAAATGACAGCATCTTACGTGAAGAGACGGTGAGGCTGGGCGACTCCCATATCTACTGCATTCAACGTCCCATGCCTTGCCACCTGTTGCCTCTCTCTCCCTCTCTCTCCGTCACTCCCTCCGGGACCCAAAGCCACACGATTGCAAATGCATGTCTCTCCCTCCGGGGCCTTTGAAACGAGTTTGGGGTTTGAATAATCACCGAGCAGTTCACTCATTCTTGGAGGTCTTCAACGAGTAAGGTGTCAATCCATGCGAACACGGAATTCGAAGCTTTTGGGGCTGTTATAAAATGGCAGGTCAGAGATCTCAAGCAATGGGCCTTGTCTGAGAATGGTATTTTCATGGATTAGGCAAGCTTAGCCCAGTCCCTGTCACATTAACCCGAGTTTTTGGGCTGTGTCTGGACCTTATTTTCCGGGACGAAAAGCTGAGGGTCGCTTTGTCCACGTGGGAGTGACGAGTGCGGGGGCCGAATCCTGAAACCGTCGCCAGGTAATCCACATTCCCCGTACGTCCCGCACTGCTATACAAAGGCGGAGTGTACGGAGTTTGCGCAAGATCTGTGCAATGCTCCAAATTTCTGTTTCCAGAGCCGAAAATTGGAAGAGTTCGATAATATGGCTCATGCTATGAATATGACTTATGGAGTAGTAAATAAAGCGGCAAACATTGGTATAATGACAAGGTTCATAGTTTTATGTCATCTTTTTTAAAAGTACTTGTAAAAATAAATATTTTTCTGTGTATAAGGGAGTGGGAAGCCTTTCAACGCATTGACCTTTCTTTGTCTTTTTTTTTTTTAAAAAAAAAGAAAAGAAAATATCAAAACCTGATATCAAATGTTCCTGATTATTTTAATTCAATGGAAAAAAAAAAAGGAAAATCAACAATTATAGGGAAAGAAAACAGAAATACTAGAGGGCCACATCCAGGGCAAGTGGTTATGAACAGTTCCTTTTGCACAAAACAGAAAAAAAAAAAAAAGGTAAAATGGGTAAAAGCATTGAAGTTTTTATTTCGTATGCAAACATTTTTTCTCGTTGTATTGAGTTTTTCAACCATTGTTATGAGTTTTTAAAAAAGAAGAAGAAGAAGAAGAAGTTATCGTATATGATCGCAGGCTTCCATGCCATGTGTCCCTGAGCCCCACGCGGTAATGTAGTGGCTCATCTTTCCGAAATTGATAGGGCAGGCCTCTTTGGAAGAAGTTAGCCGGTCCATTCCTCTGCAATTTAATGCGTTAATGTCTCCACTCAGCCAGCACAAGACAAACTGTGAAGCTTTCATGGTGGAGAGCTTCAAAGTGAGAGTGCATAAATAAGAACCCTCAAAATGACTTTAACCATGAGCAGATATAGCAGGCCACTGGGGGCAATTGAAATTCTCAATGCCTTCATCACCCATATGCATAATACGAATTTATTTTGCAAAAACATTATTTGGACACCCGCATTTTGCCATTATCTTGACCTTTGTCCATCACCGCTAGCTAGCATACGAATGTGTTCAGATTGCTTTATCCATAGAAAGGAAGTGCCCAAAACACAGCCCTTGCCAACTTTCCAAGCATTATTTGTCATCAATTTATTGAGAAATGATTAATTAATTAATTGTGCTTTTATTAACGAACCCACTAATTCCTCTATCCCTCTACAGACAATTTGGGCCGAATAAGGAAGCTCAGGAGTTACGCTCATCTCTAATTCTCAACCGTCAGATTAACTAGCCGATCAACGGCTAAAATGCCATGTGGCTTATTACAAGGCTTAGTTTAAGCTTCGGGTTCAGCTTCTGTTGTGGGGTTTCTTTCAAAAGACCATCCCATAATTCATGCTCACTCCAACGCCTAATACCCATTTCTCTTTCTTTTCGAAGCTCCCTATTATGGAAGCAGTAGGAGGTGGCGGTAGTAGTTTTGGCCATGGAATTTTGCACCATCGCCTCTCAACATATCGGCCAACCCCACCTTTAACGGCCATAGACAGGTTCTTATGGGGTCAAAGCCATAACGCAGAGCAACAAGCTCAAAGCTATGATAGAAACAAAGAACCACTTGTTTCCTCAAACGGGTTATTCGGTTTTTCCACATCTAGTGGTGCAGTTGGCGGGATTTCTTGGCCAAGCTTTCAAGGCACAACCTGTGTTGATGATCTTTTTCTTGATGGAGACAACCTTAATTGGACCTATGAGGGAAACTATAACGCGGGTTTGAAAGCAGAAGCAAGGGTCCAAGGGAAGAGTTCTAAAGGCAAGGGAGAGAAAACGAAGAAAGGGTCATGTGCAGCTTTTATCAAGGGGCAGTGGAATGAAGAAGAAGACAGGTGACACAATAAGAAACTTACTCTTCTTGTCCAATATTTTTAACCTATAGTGTTGTTTCATCTTCTTTACAATGGTTATTTCACTTGCATTAAATTAGCACTGCGAGACAATTTTCGGAGTCCTTTATTTATTTATTTTTTTGTTGTTGGTCATGAAGGAAACTTGTTAAACTGGTGAAGCAATTCGGAGTGAGAAAATGGGCTCAAATAGCCGAAAAGTTGGACGGTAGGGCTGGCAAGCAGTGTCGCGAGAGATGGCACAACCATCTACGGCCTGATATCAAGGTTTTGCTTCGGCCCGCATTTTTTCGAGTGAATTTCCATATGTTCTTAATTAGCTTTCTCTTGTTTATGTTGTGTTGATTCTGTCCGGAGGAAGCTATGGTTGTCATTAAAGATTTACGTCTTTGGCTTAAGATCTCTAGATTTTTTTCTCACAACGATTGTCGAGAAGTTTGAGAAAATTCATGCTAGATTTCCTCATCAAATTTGCGTTGGAAGATTTTCTGTCTTATTCAATTTTAACGACATGAACATATTTTCATTGATTCGGGAAATCTTGCTAGTCACCTGCCATCGCCGAGGCCACTTTCCATTTAGTAAAGAAATTAGGGTTTTCAGATTCAGCTTTCCTGGCTGAACTTTCTCATGCAAATAACGTTTTTCTTTTTCGGCCTTTTAAATTCCTTTTGTCCATGATAACCTATTTGTCCAAGTTAAACATGCTAAACATTTTTCGCAACCATGTACACATGTATTTTGTAACAATTAAGTGTCAATTAGATCAGCTTATAAAGTCTTTTAATTAGTATTTTTCCTATCATAGATATCATGGGTCATGGAAAAAAAATATAATCTTCTAGGAAGCACTTTGGGCTTGGGGGGGTGTTAAGTTGTGAAGTGTTATTGGTATCAAATTTTCTGCTTAGTCAGAGGTGAAAGGTACTTTAAGTACTTGATCACACATCAGTCACAGGAGAAGTGTCGTTGACACAAGTCACAGAAGTTGCTTACATCTTCTTCACATTTTCTTTTCATCGAGTGCCTTTTCCATGTGATAACCCTACGAATTTTTGTTTTTTCAAGAATACACGAACTGATACTACAAATAATGTGCCATTTTTGTTCTTGTTTTGCTTTAGAAGGAAAGCTGGAGTGAAGAAGAGGAGAGAATATTGGTTGAAGCTCATGCCAAGGTAGGGAACCGGTGGGCAGAGATTGCAAAGCTCATTCCTGGTAGAACCGAAAATGCTATAAAGAATCATTGGAATGCCACTAAAAGGAGGCAGAATTCAAGGAGAAAGCATAAGCAAACAGAAAACCAAACTGGAAAGCCTCCTCAGTCATCAATACTTCGGGAGTATATCAGAAGCAAGCACCTCAAAAATGATTCAACTGCAGTCACACCAGCACAAAGCACCACCACTACCACCAATACTCCCACTGGCTCCAACGCATCAGTTGATCCATTCCTCCCTGAATTATCTGAATCCGTGGCCACGGATGACTCTCCACAATTGATCAATCAATCATGTGATGATGAGCTTCTCTTCATGCAAAGTTTCTTTGCCAACAGTTCCAGTCCCGTAGATAAATTGGCAAGCAAGAAGCCAACGGAGACTGAAACATTCGATGCTGATGAACTCAAGAACTCTTTCCCCTTGGATTTCTTTGGTCCATCCACTGCAAGTGAAAGTGGGTTATTTACTCCCCCAGCTAACCCAAACCTGTGCACAGACAGCTTTCCAGCAAAAGAGACCGCACCCACAAACCATTACCTCTATTCTGATCTCTACGTCTCTTATCTATTGAATGGAGCCAACATATCTGCACCCCCCATTGACTGTGGTTACAATGGCATGAACATGGACTTGGTGGAGGATCAAACTTTGCAAAATGGACAGAAAGAGATGGATTTGATAGAGATGCTTTCTTCTTCACAATTCTCCCATGGCAGCAACAATGGCTGCTGATGGTGAATTGGTAGCTTAAGCTAGGGTGTGGTTCAACCAATCGTTTTCCTTAATATCCCAAAATATTCTTCAGGTTATGGGTCAACTTTGGTCCTGTGAGGAGAAATTGACGATGGAGTTTAGTTGTATGGTTATTTATTTGTTCTTGGACTCTTCGGGTGTAAGGTACCTTTCTTGGTTTTCATGTTTCGAGTATTTTATGAAGGTTTCAACTTTATGGACAATTTTCGTCTGTTTTCTGTTCCATTAATGGCGGACTTCAATCATTCCCATGAACCTTGTTGTTCTTTCTGTTTCAGTCTTTTTCTTTGCTTTTCTTCTCGGCTATTTTGACAGATTTCTTGACGTTATAAGTCTATTTGTTCATTGACATGGAAGAGAAGGATGACCACCTCCTAAGAATGTGGTGCAATAACATACTTAGACAAGTTTAATCCATGCATGGAATGCAATTATACAAACAACCACGTGGGAAACTCATGGTTTAGTTCATGTAATTATCCATTCAATATTGAATCATAAAAGGTGCATGCAAGCCACGACGACAGGATCGCATTAACCATTGGGAATTTGTCTGAAAGGATACCTTCTTATGAAATATAGAACCTTTTGTTTGCTTTCAAGGATTCCTCCTCATGAAACGTATAACCATGAAAGGTCCACATAGATATTTTCCAATGGACTCCAATGGAAACTATTCCGTGATGGAGAATTTGAAGTGTAATAGAACTAACAAGAACAGTTGGAATCAATTCGTGCGAGGTTTTGAGAAGAAAAATTCCTGAAGTGAAGCAAGCGGAAAATAACTGTGTACACGACGCAAAAACTCAAAATCATTTGCATTAAAATTCTGAACCGACTTTTTCCACTTGTTTTTCTTCACGAGCTTGAAGAGTTTTGACCCGAAATCACTTGCGTGCATGGTATAATGACATAATTACTGTCATTCAAACAATGAAACTGCAGCCAATTTTCAAATACTTACTATCAGTAAATTCCATAGGCTACATTACCGGAATCTTTGCTCCTGAATTATTAGCACTAATTAGCACTTTTAAAACTTACGATTTAGACCACCATGCACCATAATTGCCAAGTATAAGTAAATGTAACGGTTGAGGTTGTGGTTGATTCGTAAATGATATGATTTAGCTTGAACGTGTGTCCACTTTTCAAAGTGAATCTCTAGGACTTCAAGAAGATGAATAGGTGATGGTTGAGTTGGAATTCGGGATACGTATGGTTCAATTTATTTATTTATTTTTGCTTGGTCAAAATATGGTTCAAATTTTTATTTTGTTAATTTTTGTCCCAAACTTTTAGTGTTCAGCATGCAAACACCTGCCAAGCTCGCACTACACTGATATCAGGCCCACCAGTATTAATTTGGCAATTTCGTTTAGGTTGTATGTTGGGCTAAATTTATCCCTTCTCAACATAAACCCATTTCTTGGCCCATTACATTTGATCCTCAGTTTCTGCCTATTCATTCAACAATAAAGCAAAGCAACCAATCCCACGTCGAAAGGCAGAATGTATGACACCGATACCGATTGTCTAGAACTATTGATCTATAGCACGAGTGCTATATAAAGTTGGGTTCAAATCATTTTTTTTATTTTTTATTTTTTTTATATAAGTATAAGTTATACAATCATCTTTCAAATAAAAATTGTGGATTTTCGTTTATTACTTTTTAACGCATATTGTAATATCACTTGTATTATTTTTATGTGAAAAAAAATCAATGTCTGTTCCTTTTTTGTTTTTTGTTTTTTCATAATTTGATTAACGTATGAGCACCATTCCATAGTCGCACTTGTTAAAGAAAATTATTAACATATTTTTTTTTTTATTATTCTCAATTTCATTTATTGCAATTAACTGCAACATACTTTGAACTTAACATAACTTAGTGTCACCAGAGCATTTATTTGAGATGAGATTTGAAGTTCTCAACTTGGCTCACAAAAAATACCTCTCAATTTGATTGAAAAAATAAATTGATAAATGCTTATAGACGTGTAATCTAAAATACAGAATCGAAACTAAAAGCAAAGTGATCCCTGCGTCCATTGGTCAAGAAAAGTGAAACCCTTGTCCGGGATAATTTTATACAAAGCAAGGTATACTCTAAAAAAAAAAAAAAAAAACACGAGCAAGGAGCAAATTACACACACGATCGATACTCTCTAGTAACCATGGACCGTTGTTCGGTCCCGAAGTTAAAATTAAAATCAAACGCCATTACCACTGCCAAACCATAATTAAATCACAAGCCATGCTTGATGCGACTTAGGTGAATTACAGAAAGCCGACAAGCATGGTGATCATGATCACACTCACACGGTGTACACAATCACAAAGCAGGGAAGCACAGCTCTAGGACTGAACACCAGCAGTTCCTCCTCATCCAGCCTAGCGTGGACCCCAGTGCCACCTCTTCCCACCAGAGAATCAAACCCACAACCCTCCTTGTCCAAGTCCTCCTCCAAGTCACACCCGACCCGACCCGCCACGACCCGGCAAACCAGCATGGCCCGCTTCACATTCATGAACTTGAACTCCTCTTCAATCTCCTCAGGGATCGCCCCGTGTGCACTCCAACTAGTAGATAGTGTAGAAATTCCATCCAACTTGGGTGAGAAACCCGACTTGATTATCCCGCAAACACTGCAGTATTGATGGTTACAGATGCTGGAATTCCCATTAAACCCCAAATCGCACACAAATGTGGAGCAGTAAAATCTCAAGAGCTCATTACCATCTGCCACGCACCTCTCGTCTCTTCTCCCGACGGCACCGTTTCTTGCCGCCTTGACCTTCACAAATTCTCTGTACTCTTCAAATCTTGCCAGTATCTTAGGACTGTTGTTAATCTTCAAAATTCTTTGGACTTGAGGGCTCTTCCCATTACCAGACCAACCCGTTTTGAATATGATGTGGACTATGTTCTTGCCCGAATCATCATCTAGAAGCTCCGACACAACATGTTTGATCATTTGATGTTGTTCGAGAAGCTGAGGTTTTTGAAATATCTCACCGCAAGCTATGCACGGAAAGATATCATTTCTTAGTGGAAAGAAATGGTGATTGGCCGAGATATCCGACTCTTTGCAAAACCCAGATGGATTTTTTCTTGGAGCATTGGACAGAACAGTTTCTTGTGGGATCATGGCGACTAAGGATTGCTGGGACGATCTTGCTGAGGTTAGAATCTGTGTCGGGTGGGACTTTTTGCCGGTTCCAAAGATCTTGGGAGAGAATATGCGCTTAATATAGGACCAATAAGAAGAGAAGGCTTTGTGGGATTTTAGGCCACAAGACTGAGAAGGAAAAACGGGAGAAAAAGGGGAGCTTTTGCGTTTCTTGGTTGGTTGGTGATCTTTGGCAGCTGTGAAACTGAAGCAACCAAGGTGGAGAAGAAGGATAAAGATGGAGAGGAATTTGTTGAAGTACGATCCTATACTTGCCATTTGTCTAAATTTGGGAAGCTCCGGCTAGCTATGCTCTGCTTCAGGTCACCAATGGAGTCATTGGTCAGAAAGAGATGAAGTGGGGAGTATGATGAAGAAAGGGTGGTTATGAAAAGGAAGAATGTACAAAGGGAACCGACGAAGCGTAGGGGCATGTGGCCGAATAAAGTTGAGAGTAGGTGGAACTCAACTTCTGAAAATAAAGCGGTATATTTCTGTCTTTCTACGCACAAATAACCCTAACCCCATCGAGTAACTTCTGCTAAAGTAGAAAATATCAATCACCCGGTAACGAGGAAAGTAGAGTTAAATTCCAGTTTTAACTGAAAGTTGACGAAAGAACAGTTTTTTACCATGAGCAATTTCTTATGGAGGGAAATTTTTTTTTTCTTTATTTTAATAAGGCGATGAAAAGCGTTTACTCGATATGGAACAAGGTACCGAGCGTTTTTTGATAAAGGTGTAATAACAGATAGCCTGACTATAAAATTTTTGCAATCTGTCAATCTTAGAGACTTATTCATCTTCTTTAGATTTTCCCTTCTCCTATGGTAGTCAAGGTGCTTTACAGGACAGTGCTTAATTTACCCTGCACAAAGTATTTGCTTCTATTTTAGAATGATTCTAAATATTACAAAAATTACTTTTGATTTATTGTGAAAACATTGTTTTTTTTTTACGTAAATAATTTTTTTACTAATAAAATCGTTTGATAATATTAAAAAAATTTATATATCTCATTAAATATAATATTTCATGATAAATTTTAAAAAATTATCTCAATGTTCAGTGTCCTGTCTAAATATAACTCAAATTTCTACAATAATTCCTGTGAACTAAAGGCTAGTTCATATTTGACATCGGTGATTTGCCTTGAGACTTGAAATACGAGAAATTGGAGCAATCAATTTAAATCCTAAATTCACTAATCAAGGAGGCGCCTAATTCGCCAATAAGCTTGGATAAAAACCCTTTAACATTGACATGGGAATTCGAGAGAATGACATAAAAGCTAAATGATGGGTTCAATTGGCATTTGAGGGAACTGGACATTAAATTCAAGTACTTGATTCGTAGCTAGACGAGATATGAACTTGGTTACCTCCACAGGTGGAGGGGATCCTGGTTAAGTGGCCAAAACGCACCTTGCATAACTCGAATCAAGGGAACATCCTCTCAGAATTTGCCATAAATCATCGAATCCAGCATGCACACACCGCTTGTTCCTGTTCTCTCAAGGAGAATCCAATGACCCACGGCCATTCATTTTGAGTGTTCTGGCTTCTTGAAGCTTTGTGACAGATAGCACATGATATTTTGTCTCGTGGCTTATCCGAAGCAATAAAATTAAAACAGGGCAATTTCCGACACATATATTCGCATGCACAAGCTTTAATTATTTTTTTTTTTAACTTGGCAGAAAAATAATAATAATAATAATAATTGTCTGCTTTCCTGTGATAAGGGAAAATGAGTCAAACGAAGGTTTTGGGAAAATGACCTTTTTGGCGCTTGGAACTAATATGGTTTACATGTTCTTATTGCCTACATTGGTCGTATATATGCCGCGTTGCCTAGAAATATTTGCCAGCAATAAGATGGTTGTTTGGTAGGGTATTCTTCTCTGCTTGGTTTAGCTTTCATGGCTACTTACAGTGGCTGATGGGACTTGTCCCTCGAAAACGAGATTTGTTTTTCTCCTGAGCAACGTTAAATTATAAGTGGGAAAAATGAGAAAAGGACTATTGCGACTGGGGTCCTCGAGGACTTAGCTCACCATTCTAATCTGCCCATCGCTGGTTCATAATTAATCTGTTAACAGCTTGACACTAAGTTCTACGTTGTCCACCCTTTGGTTATAAAAATTGAGGTTATACGTTTTCTGCATTAACTGATTTACCAAAACAATCGCCAGTTTCAGTTAAGCTTCATTTTTAACCCCAATGGATGGGCTGTCCATATCAGTATTCGACACAGGAGTTCAAAGTTGGTCTCATCAGCTTCAGTGTTTCAACGTGGGCCCTGTAACCATCTTGCTTTTCGAGTGGGCCAACACGATCTTCTGTTCAGCTGATAAAGATTTGGGCGACCCTCCGTGTCGGTGGTTCATTAACTATCAACTTTTAATTTATTATTTATTTTTTTTGAACAAATTCATTTGCTATCCTCTCGAGGATGGCCACTTATGTCTTAAAAATGGGACTTCCAATTAACTCGAGAGCACACCCCTGCACACTTCAACTTGTCCCACCATTTCCTGTACATTTGACGAGATCACCAAACAGCAGATCAAACTTAATATACCAATTTTCAGGATGAACGTATGGCCTCCTGCATTGCATATCATCCACACCCCCCTAGTTCAGCAGATCAA
Organism: Ceriops tagal; assembly: GCA_021533255.1. Taxonomy (NCBI): domain Eukaryota; kingdom Viridiplantae; phylum Streptophyta; class Magnoliopsida; order Malpighiales; family Rhizophoraceae; genus Ceriops; species Ceriops tagal. The sequence goes on along the minus strand of CM038605.1, from coordinate 9,529,321 downwards.
ATTAGTTTAGACGATTTCGGTTTAAATCATAACATTGGCAAAAGTTGGGGCTTGTTACGATTTGACCCTTCCCAAAAATATGGACATCCAACGATATATACAGGATCGTTGTTTCTTACACAAATTGTTAAAAATTTAAGATATTTCAATATATATTAAAAAGTGATTGGGGTCCAACTGACCCAAACTCGATTGGTTCAGAGCAGACCGAACTTAAATCGAGCCAAAGCACAACCAAAACCTGGGTAGAATTTAAACCTGAAATCAAACCAAAGTTACCCTGTGTGACTCCATGAATTTACGCCAACATTTACCGTGGGTCAAGTCAGTCAATAGTTAATATAGACATTGACCACCTGGTTGACTTCCCACGAGAAAAATCAGAAGCCGTGGTTCATAAGTCTAGTTGCTTCCTCCTTACTTCTCAGGACCTTTTTTTTTTTTTTTTTTTTTATCTACCACGCCCTCTTCACTTTTTCCTTCTTTTCTCCCCCCCACGGCATAAAGCTACCGACAATATTGTTTTAAGAACAGGCAGGAACAGGCGTTGGGCCCCTGCTTTCCAAGATCGAGACCATTTTTAACATAAGAAAATTAATTACATGCCTCCCCCGGCACCGTTTGTGGGTCTTGCCTCTGCAGTCGGAATCCAAATGGTCGGTGGCTTCTAGTGAGGGCAAGTAGGTGGACTACACCTTACGCGAACTGTGCAGTGGCCATTTTTGTATAGAAATATTTTCAATGGAGCGGCTAAGCTCTTACGCCCGTGGTCATTATATGGAAATATTTTGATTTGTGTGTGTGTCTGTGCGCTCTGATCCCAACTCTCATGCGCATTAAATTAATTAGGACTCCTTAATTATATCCAATTCCAAAAGCCAAAAAGCTTGTACAGTGAAAGATGGAAGGCTTTATTAAAGAAAAGTAGCTATTGATGCTTTTGAACAGCCTGCATTGCCGCTCTGTTGTCGATCTAGATTATATACAAATAAAGAAAGTGGTCTTTTGTGTAATGAAAATCCCTTTCTCTATGTTTAATATACAGGATATTTTAGAGCTCTATGATGGATCCGTTTAAAATTATCGAAATTTAAAGGCGATTATATAATGAAAGAAAACAAAACTTCATCGTCTCCATCCTTAATATATATAACTATTGGCTATGACCCAAAATTTTGATTCGATTCTTTATTGCCACGTACAGGGGTCGCTGCCCAATTGACTAGGGGACAATTAGAACGTATGTATGTATCGAGGTGTTGCTTTCAAAGTATATTTTCTGAGCACATGTCCGCAGTATAAGGTAAAATATATCTACATAACAACAGACTGTAACCCTTACGGTATAGATGGAAAAACAAAAAATAAAAAATAAAAAAAGAAGAAATCGTTTTGGACTCTCGATCAAGGGGGATGTCAGGGCTGTGGGGCAGTGGGGTTTAGACATCTGGGCCACCAAGCCCGTGGTTCCGGCATAATTTCGTGATATGGCAAGCCAGTGGTTCAATTATTTTTGGAGCCCCCCCTGATTCTTAACTTGTGCTTCGTGCTAGTGATGGGTTTGACCCACAGGGTTTCTGGCTTCCTTTTTTTGCAATTTTTCTTCATTTTCTTTGGATAACGTGTGGCAGGAAACAAAAGAGGTACTTAGGCCGACACAACACGACATTGAAGAAATTGCATTATTACTGTTCCAGGCAGATGGACTCTGATACTGAAAGAAATAATCATGAAAGTTTAATTATTTACCCCAAACTTTTTGTTGCGCACACAAATAATTCGATTGAAGGGGGGTGGGGTGGGAAAAACTGAAAGGCACAGCACATCTTTCGGCAGTTCCCGCGCAACTAACAGGCCACCAGTCTCTCTTTTCGTCTTCACTGGCTGACGCCCTTCGGCCCTCGCAATCTCCTTCTCATTTTGGGCCAGTTAGTGGAGGAACCAAATTTACAACTGGCAGGGAATAGCAAGCCCATTCAGATGTGAAGCCCATGTTGCCACGTGTCAAACCCATATCCATATTCATATCCTTCCAAGATTTATTCCACACACACATATATATTAAAAAAGAGGGTATATATGTAAATTAAATTATCAAATATTTTTAAAAATATTGCTAGAAACAAATCAGGTGTGCACTCTTCACATTGAGCAAAAAATTAACCTTTCGCCCTCTGTGTGTGTGTGTGTGTGTGAAATATGCACATTTAATTTTAAGGTCATGCCCATAAAACTTCAATTACTTGTGATTTTGCAATCTATATAATCAGCATTCAAATCTCTCTCTCTCTCTCTCTCTCTCTCTCTCTCTATATATATATATAATGTGTCACATTACATAAATAATTATATTAATAATAATCATAACAATATAATTAACTTTTTTTTGAAAATGTTGGCAGAAATATGTGCAAAATAAATGATTTTAAAATTAACGATGACATTTTAAAAAGTATATTAAAAAACTCGAAAATTTTTTTAAATAATAAATTACTTATTTTTCGTGTAATACACAAAGTGATGTTCGAGTCAATTTTCCTTTTTTTTTTTTTTTAAAAAAAAAAGGGCGTTTCTACAAGTGGCAAAGCAGAAAATCATACAAATCGCAAGGCGCACCCCTTTTGGCCCTTTAAAATGAACATCTCGTCTCCTTTCGTCCTGGACAGGTAGTTGCAACCGTACGATCAACCCCATTTCGCATCACAGGCATCCATGAAAGCTTTAACTCCCACCGAAAGCAAAGCATTTAAAGGTAAGCTAATCCAATCCTCATTTTCTCTTGTACCTGCGGCCCCATCCCACACGAGACACACACACACACCACAAGCTCTCTCGCTCTCGCTCTCTCACAATCTCTCACACACGCACGCACGCACTGGCCCAGGCACAGGCACAGGCACAGGCGCAAACGGTGGTGATCGAACCGGAAGCATACTCGGCTTTGGAAAACAGGCCTTCGATGTTATTGGAAGACGTTTTTTTTTTTTTTAATTAATTCGTTTGGGCTTTCAGTAATTGGTGAATAAAATGATTGGAAAGGGATTGTGAGGAGGAAGTACAATTAAAAAATTGCTGAAGCGCCGATACAGATGTTCAGGAGCAAAAATGTCGCCGCCAGGATTTTTGAACGCCAAATTCGAACTCGTGTTCCTGGCACCAGCGTATTCTTCTCTCCATTTCCAACTTTTTATTTAACTTATAATATCTTTCCGCCTTATATATATATATATATAATTTTGTAAATCTATTTATTTTGTGTGTTATGGCGGCATCAATATCCAGAATGTTCTCCCCCCCCAAAAAAGATAATAATTGTAGGTCTATTCGATTGCCTTTGGTTTCTGTTTGATCCAAGGCGTATTTGGTGATAGAAGTCAACTGTGAATTTATGGTATTATGGACAGAAATGAAGGATGAAAAATAAAGGAACTTGTCTTAAACTGAAACTTCCAGTGTTGAATGAGGATCAACTGTAAGCCATTTGGAATGGATGTTCTGAGGCCCTGTAAATTTTTCGGGACGTTTGTTTGGTACTCTCTGATGACAGTTTGACTGAATGCTCAGCATAGCATTTTTAAATTTTTCTTTTTGTCCCCTCAAATTATTTTCTGGAAACGATTGTCCTTCCGAGGATCAGAATTGCTAGCCAATCTATTAGAGTTATTCTGTTGATTTGGAAAATAAAAAAATTGGTGCATCAAATTCATCACAATTTATAGTTTCGTGCAAAATTTAATGTAGGACTATGTAAGACTCATTCTGTTGCTTGCGGATGTAAATATTAAGAAGTCATTTTATCCTTTTTCCAGGTCCTCCTTTGGCCTGATTCATTTGTGGGTGATTTGCTTGTCTTTTGTTCACGGGTTCCTAGACTATTAATGGCATCTTTGTTTATTATGTGTTGAACGTCTCCTGCTTTTGCCTTTTTGTGTGCGCAATAAATGGTTTGTTTCTCATAATAATAGGGTATTTGTATGAGGAGTAAGAAAAAAATTAGAAAAATTAAGTTAAGCTTTTCTTTATTTTATCTTTGGGTCATAATGCACACCCCCCCCCCCCCAAAAAAAAAAGAGAGAGATGTGAATTTTGAAATTCATTTTTTCCTGTCTGAATTTGATCAGCATGACCTCCTTTATTTAATAGTTTGCATATGATTTATTTGAAGCTATGCTTATGTTGTGGCCCTAAGTTATGGTGTGGTGGGTTTCCAGGTTCATTGTGCCAGGCAATTTTACGAGAATATAGTACCAAGTTACACTATATATGATGTTGAATGCCCAGATAATTTATTCCGCAAATTCACTGATGATGGTCAATACCTCATCAGTTTTAGCAAAAATCTCCAGGATCTGATTGTTTATCGACCAAACTGGCTGTCATATTCATGCAAAGGAGAAGATTGTGATCTTCCCTCAAGAGCAAAGAAATTTGAGAGCTTCTTCACTCAATTGTACCGTGTCTCACTTGCTTCCAGCAATGAAGCTATATACAAAGATTTCTTTCTTTACATGGAGGGTAACCAATTTGGATTGTTTGCAACATCCACTGCACAAACGCATGGAGTCCTCTGCATAGAAAAGATAACGTTTCATCTCTTGAGGTCTGTGCTCTCTGTTTGGTCAGTGGTTGTAGGAATTACAAGAAATGTATATTTAGAGAGAGAGTTTTTTTTTGCTTGCCTTAATTTCATTCTCCGTTCTAATCTCCTTAGTTTTCATTCTCTTCTCTATATTTGTTGAATTAGATTGGAAGACGGAGTGATACTGGATGAGAAGGTGTTTCAAAATGATTATATCAATTTGGCCCATAATACAGGTGTTTTCTTGTACGATGATCTACTAGCAGTTGTGTCAATTCCCTATCAAACAATACACATTCTCCAAATTAGAGAATCTGGTAGCCTTGTTGATGTACGAGCTATTGGTGCATTCTGTCGTGAAGATGATGAACTGTTTATCAATTTCAGTACCCAGGCAAGTTGCACGACACTTCAAGATTTTGATCTCACTTTCTCAGTTTTCAAGCTTGACTTAGATATTAGAATAACTTATTGCACATCGGCAGTGTAAAAATATTTGCATGAGGGGTAATGACATAAAAGAAATATTTTCAATACATAATGCTGCAAGAGAAATGAAAAAAAAAAAGGAAAAAAGAAAAAAGAAAAAAGAAAAAAGAAAAAGGCATTTGTGTTTGTAAATATTTCTACATGAGATTTGTTAGGATATAGTTTATTTCTCAGCACTCATGCTTAACCACTCCCTTCCCTCCCCCATTCCTGCTCTACTGCTCCTACCCATCTTGCTAGAAATGTTCCGTTCTTTTATGTATATAAAAGAAATGCATTATGTTTTCTTCCTTCCTCTCATCCAAATATGGAAGGAAAGAATCCCTTCACCCTACTTGTTGTATGACAGTAGGAAATTGAATGTGTATGGTGAAAGAGAAGGAGGATCTAGGATCTGCCATTTTTTGCATACCAAGTGGGTCACTTGAAGCTCCAAACTCAAATCAAAAATCATTTTCATACCCTCAAAGGATTTGTGTTCAACTTCATTTTCTAACCCTGGAGAAAGAGGTCCTCCTTCTGAAACCTTTCCGATCTTTGCAATATACTTCTGTTTTTCATGCATCTGCATTTGTCATAAAATTAATATTCTTTTCTTTCAACCAACCATAACTTGGCAATATTTTATACCATCGTGGAATTAATAACCTATGTCCGAACTATTCATTGTAGGGCATAACAGTTCATCAGACAACTGGGAATCACATTGAAAACAATTTGACCAATAACCTGTCAAATCCAAGGAATTCTTTCCTGGGTGGCATAAAGCAACGGTTGCTTTCTTTTATTTTCCAGGCAATATGGAATGAAGAAAAAGATAAGACCCTGGTTGGTTATCTATGTCCCTAATCTTATGGCACCTCCAATTCTCAAAAACAATGTTCAAAGTATTATCATATTATATTTCGCATGGTTCAAGCAATTCTTAGATTAGTGAGCTAAAAAAGGCTATCCTTGATATTCTTTTCTTTTTCATGCCTTATATGTGTCCTATAGAAATTATTTAGGCATAGAAATTATTTAAGCTCTATTGTTATGCATAAATGTCTTGATGGGATAAACTTACAAGTATCTCTGCTAAAAGTATTGCTTCCAGATTTGGAGCATACTGAAATTCTTCATCTCCAGTTGCTATGTTTGCTTGAGAGATTTGACTTATATTTTTCTCCTAATGTATATTATTAATAGTGAGAATTTGATGGTATTGAACACCTACAGTAGGAGTTATGGTTTATTGTCCATGCAGTAATTAAAGTATGATGTGCATGCTCCATGTTCAAGAGGTGACCAGCCCAAACATCAGAAAAATTCTTAAAATTAGCTGTCCTTTAATATGCATACGAGAGACACAAAAGAGCATAAAAATTATAGAAGATATATTTGAAAACTAAAATGATGCTTGCACAATGAACAGCACACCTCTTTACCTCACTCGCATCACCTCAGAAGATTGTCTAGTTCAATCCTTTTCTGGATCTCTCATTTTATTACTGGCTATTCTGGGCAAAACTAATTTTGAATGTCCTTCCTTGAGATTAGATTTTCAATTATGTATGGAGTATGAAATTAAATTTATTTGCATTATGAAAGGCATTTTCCATCTTGGATGTTGCTTATTTGTTCTTGTATTTTTGTTTAAATTCTCAAGGCATGAGATTTATTTTCCTTATGTTCTTCTTTATTACTTTTTGTTTCCCTTTCTGCACCAGCTATGTTTTGCAAAGTTGGGACCCTTTTTAAGTCATATTTATTGGTCCAGCTTTTATATATTTGGAACATGTTTATACTTGAGAAAGATGCTGCAGTTATACTATGCTTCTAGAGTATTTATTATACAGCTTCTGTTGGTTCTGCAAACACTTATACTTACAGGAACTTATCAAGTTTGTTGTGATACATTGTTCCTTCAGAGGTCCCAATGCTTGAAGAAGAAATTCTATTTTCATTTTCAAGATTATGCTGACTTGAGAATCTGGAAGGTATCTAACAACTTCTATTTTGGATATACTTCCATTGGATGTCAAATTCCTGTCCCCCTTCTCCCTCTCCTCATCCTTGGCTTTTCTATGAAGCTGACATTTGAATACGTGTGCATATCTTGGTCCACATATTCACTCAATCTAATTATGATCTTGCTGTCATGGGGAAGGAGATCAAATCTTGGTTGATGGTGAGAGGAGAGTGTGAGGAATACCTAGGTTGAATTGGGAATCTTTAGTTACAAAGGATTTAGAGCAATTAGGTCTCACCACAAACTCGATGCAAATAGTATGTGATGATGAGAAAAGATTCATTTAACTGTCCCAACTTAAATTTGGGATTAAGGCTTAGTTATTGTCGTGGTGGTTTTTTGTAGTTGTTGTTCTGTCATGGATATGGTATGCTATGAATTCCTAATACAAACTTTGAAACAGGTTCAATTCTTGGATCGACATCACCTGCTGATTAAGTTTGGTAGTCTAGATGGAGAGGTGAGTGTTTTATTCTTTTTGCATCTTGCATCCATAGGATGCGAACATGATTACATAGAATTCTCTATCAGCAGTGGAAAGTGTGTTTTCATTTATCTGTCCCAGCTATGTGTATGTGTATATATTTTCTATCCGGAAACATAAACAAGAATTTGAATTTATGCATGAAGTGGTGTTTGATTGTGATTTGTGGGATTGCATTTGGTGTCTGTGCTACTTAACAGATCTTTTTCTTCCCTTGCTGCTTGCATTCAAATGGCTGAAAAACAGGGCATCTGTGCCCACTTTTGCCCTTGGAGATTGAGATTTTTATGTCTACAGAACTCAATATTGATCCAACAAGAGAAAATTTTTACAATGTTCTGGACATGTTTGGAGAATTCTGTGTCAATGAACAAGCAGAGGATTTTGTTGTGACTGCAAATCCATGGATTTCTTGTTCGTAATTAACTACATAAAGTCCTGGTAATCTTAGTCGTCCTAACCACCACCAATTCATCTCATGGCATCATTCTGGCTTTGGGAGCTCTTTGAGAGGAAGTTCTCGAAGCTAATCAAGATCATTTGTTTGTATTAAATTGAAAGTTTATGGGATTGTCACCTTTTCAAGTAAAGCGTGCTTTACAGTGGAGTGCCTTAATGTCAGATCACATATATTTAGCTTCAGGTATCACGGGGTGCTGATCACCGGCCGTCATTCTTTGCTGTATACAACATGGATACAACTGAGATTGTCGCATTCTACCACCAGGTTTAAAGTGTGATTTATTGTGACATTTGGTTTATGCCATGTATGACGACCCCCTTTTTGTTGCTTGACATGGAAATTATCTTCTTGTAGAATTCAGCCGATGAGCTTTATCTCTTGTTTGAGCAGTTCTGTGACCACTTTTATACACCATCAAGAAATTCATTGCATATGAATTTTATTTCATCTCACTCAAATAATGTTCATGCTTCTGAGCAATTGCGGTCCATCAAAAATAAAGCTAGCAGCTTTTCCCAGGTAAGTCTTATTGTGTGAAATTTTTGCATGCAAATTTTCTATTTTCTGTATTTTAAATTTTTTTTCTTTATCTTTTTCATTTTTCTTTTATTTTATTTATGGTGCCATGCATGGCATGATAAAAAATTTCATAGATCGACCTTAGTCATGTGATGACATTTTTTGTCTACAATCTTATGAGATTAATTGATGTTTTCTGCAGTTTGTGAAGAAGATGATGACCTTCTTGCCTTTCAGTTGTCAATCATTGAGCCCATCTCCCTATTTTGACCAATCTCTCTTTCGGTTTGATGAAAAGGTACAATCATTATGTTATCAACGTCTTTTTCCATGTTATTACACGCCAAGAACTTGTTGCAAGTCTAACAGCAGATGAGATCATAATGAGACCTCTAATGCAAAGCAGAATAAGATCAGAAGTAAGAGAGGGACAGAGGGACTCGGGGGAAAAGAAACCTTGTAGAGGAGGGAAGAAAGGAGAGAGTATAAAACAAAGTGAAGGATCGAATGAATTTAACCTATGTTTCATAGTGTTGTAGTACCACTTGGGTCAAAAGATAAAGCTGATGAGAAGAAAAAGAAAAATTAGAAAAAAATGAGAAGGAATGAAGGGTCTAAGCCTTGTTTAGAGTAAACTTTGACCTCTGGTGACAATTATTTACCCTATGGAAGTTAAGATATATATGAACCAGATAAAAATTAAGATGAAATAAGAAGAAAAGGTGTGTTACATGATAAGAGAGGATTGTCTTGCATATTGCATGCACGGTATGTTTTAATGTGGTATTGTGGTTTTTTTCTAAGAAGTTGTGATATTGTATCCGTTTCCCATACCAATATGTTTGTGCTACCAGTCTAGCACATGGTAGCTTGTCATGGATGGTGAACCAATCGATTTCTTGGCCTTCTATCCTACTGTTATAGCTGATATCTGCGAGTGACTGGCATAGACAATCGACAGACCATCCCGTCAAGTTCATCTCAAGAAGGCGACCTTCCACTCTGAAATTCAAGATCAAGCCAGGTACGTAACTTCGTCTTAAAAGGTTGTATCATCCGTAACACAAAACATTTTTTTTTGGAGTAGGCCATCAGACAACTAAAGAAATGCAGAACGAGATTGTTTAAAAAACGAACTACTTGCATTTTAGTAATTTCCTTTTTCCATTGCACAACAGTTTTTAGTGTTGAATGTTAGTAAATGTGCTTGATTTTGTAATTAGGTCCTGAAGGTGGAGGTGTAGATGTTCGAGCCAAAAAGCTCTCCTCATTCCTCTTTCATCCATTTTTACCCCTAGCTGTCTCCATTCAGCATACAATGTTTTTGCCACCGTCGATGAATATTCACCTCCGGAGATGAAGATAAAGTTTTACATAGGTTGTCAATCTACAATGCAGCCGGTCCTATGATTTTTGATAAAATTTAGAAAAAATTTTTTTTATACGTCGAATTTCTGGGGGTTTTATCTTTCTAGAGTTTTAATAACATCAAAGCCTTGTTGCACCCAATCTGTAGACTAGGCAATTAGCCTTTCGGTAAAATGAAGGAGGGAAGCACACATTCACATTTCACAATCACGGATGTTAACACCACCCTGGCAAAATATGTTGAGAACTGGAACACTTAATAATTAATGACCATTTTTGTTCCTTTTTTTTTTGGGTCTATCCAGCTTGAGTTGAGACCACAAAGGAAACCGTCCAAGGTGGTCAGTTCTCATCATCGCATGGAAATGGTCCGCCCCCATCCATCCGCCATTTCAATGGAGACAGGATTATCAGCAAGTTTCCACTGTCGGAATACAGTGATTTCCAATGAATCAAGGAGCCTAAAACCTGCCCAAAATGGGGATAAACAAACGACATCATACAAGAAAATTTCGTATGTAGTTGGGATGAAAATTATGGTAATACAGAGACCGACGTGCACATATTCAAAAAGTAAACAAAAGCTATAAACCCTCAGTCTTTTCTAGTGAAGATGAGCAAGACCTCCCCACCATGGCCCATCGAGTAATCCAAGAACTCCCTGACCTCTTCACAATCTTCAAAAGCCATAGGCTTAGCTAGATCACTATCCAAATTGTACCAAACCCCATCAATCTTTCTCATGCTAACCCAATGCCTACCCTTCCACAATCCCGCATAGCGTTTAACCGGAACGTTAAGCACAATTCCAAACAGTTCTTGTTTCTCCTCCTCGTCATCGTCCGGGCCGCCGCCATCAAGAGCAATCCCGAAAGCGCCGTTGCGGTGGTCATGCCAGACTACGGTCTTGCCTTTCGCCTCCAGCGCCGCCATCAAGACGTTGATGTCATAGTTCCCAGTGAAGGCATTGTGGTGGGGCTTGAAGACCAGAGAAAACGGGGCCCAACTTCGCTTGTTCGGAGCCGGATCATCCAGCATCAATTTCTCGGCAATTGCATCCAAGCTAGATCGAGTGAAGGCGTCTTTCCGCTGAATTACAAAAAATGATTTTATTGGGTTTAAATTTTGGGCATAATTTAAATTCATTAATTAATTAAAAAGAAAAAGAAGAGGGAGGAGAAGAGTGCCTACCTGGAAGAGATTGTTGAGGGCGTGTAAGAGGCAGAATTGCAGCTTTTGTCTCTCGTGGTAGATTTGAGTCTTCTCGCCGTCCATCTCTCTCTTCCAAATTTTACTTTTAATTTCTTGTTTTCTTTCTCTCTTTTTTTTTTCCCCAATTTTTCGGGGAAATTAATGTAATTCTACTTTTGCTTTTTGGTTATGGCAGCGAAGATCAAAGTTAAAAAAAAAAAAAGAAGGAAAATTTTGGGGGTGGCTTTGCTTGCTGCGAACTGTGCGATGGCAGATTTCTGATGAGAGGATTGGATAAGAATTTGGGTGCACAAGTCTAATTCGCCACGACGACGTCGTATGCATCGTCCGGATGCTACAGAAACGCTCTTGCCCCACATCATTTTGTCGTTCTAGCGATGCTTTTGTTTTCTTGTTTGTTTTTTTTTTTTTCATTATTATTATTTTTACTTTTTCAAGCAAACATAAGATTGAGGCCTACAAGACATATCTTTGGACGGCGTATGAGATTATATTTTTCTTGCTAAAAGAAAATTATAAAACAATTTTCGATGCAAGAAATTTAAAATTTTCCAACGAAGAAATAAACCGAGCTTTTCTCATATTAACATTAACATAATAAAAAGAATATATTTATATATCTATATGTATATCATACCTCATCATAAGTTCGATAATATTTCACACTCTGTATTTTAAAATATGATAAAATAAACGTATCATATTTAAAAGCCATTAGTCAGCCATGGCAGAAACAGTTGTCGTTCCCTCTCTTTTTGGTAAAATTTATAATGTTTACTCTTAACAATTAGCAAATTACACAAAAAAAAAAAAAAACACATAGAGGCATTCTCCAACTAAAATTTTCAATGTCAATATTGTCATTAAAAAAGTAATATAATAAATAATTCTGCTTTAAAATCTATTCCATAATGAATTTTTTTTTTCAATCTTCATGAATTAAGGATAATTTAATCTCTTTAAAATATTTATAATAATATTTTTATAATCATTTCTAAGTTTTATTAATGAATTCTTTCTAATTGTTGCCTAAACTTAAATATAAGTATGTATATATATACATTTTAAAATGCATGGTATGAATTATTACGAGGTATAAACTAGGGTATATTAAATTAAAATTTTCCTGAATAAAAACTCTCGGGGAAAGGTAGTTGATGATGGGATGGAATGATTTACCATAAAAATGTGTTCAAGTTGATCAGAGAGGAGAAGCTCAACATTATTCAGTGTGTGAGAAAGCGAGATTAACTGGCCCGACTTCACCAACTGATCTGCAATTTGGTGTTCCGTAAAATCTAATTCGGCTATCTTTGTCTTTGGGCTTTTAGCCCTCAATTGTGCCAATGGCCATAAAATTGAAGTGTTTCAGGAAATTGAGCCTCTCTTGACCTAAGAGGTGGGATTAAAAAGAACAATCTAAATTAAAAGCAGCTTAACAACTCAAGGCCCACGGGCGCCAACATGCTCAGCTTGCACAATAGGAAGAAGTTCATCCATCCATTCATACTTCTAGTAAAATTTGTTGGAACCCTCTTATTAAAACTTTCTAATTCCGTAGTAGAGTCTTAATGACTCTATTTCTCTTTTATTGACTTTTCCTAATGCAATGAAAAAACAAATCGAATGTGTTCGCGTTTTATGTCTCGGCAAGTACAACTCTGGAAAAGAAGCTGTGGAAATGTGGATTGACAAACCAGGAAAAGTTTCTAAGAAATCAACACAGCAATACAAATTATAATCGCTCGCGTTTGCTTTTCAGGCATTACATTCAAGTCTGCCTTTGCCACTCTCGCATGAAGAGTATAATTTGCCACTGCCATTGTCACCAATAGACAATTATGGAAACCATAAGTCCTCACCTATTCGATGGTTATCACCACAAATCACAATTCTAAAGAAACAACAAATATTTCAATGATTGATGTTGATGTAATATAGGCAGGCAGCAATCCTAAATATGAATACTGCAGCCATTACCAACAGGCAAGCAAGAACATGGAATTACAATTCCAGCTCAGGAAAAACAAAGAACTCTACTCAGAAAAATGGGTGTCGCATTGCATGATACTTCCCCCAAATTTCAGCCTTAACTTTGTTTTCATGGAGAGACTGTTGCCACAATTTAACTCTATGACTTATAGGTCACAATAGATTAACTTTTGCTAGCACATGAAGACTCGCCCTTCAATAGAGTTACTTGATTGTTGTATGCAGCCTTAGCTTTGTTTTCACAAAGAGACTGTTGCCGCAATTTAACTCTATGACTTATAGGTTGCAATAGAGTAACTTTAATGGCACACGAAGACTCGCCCTTCAAACTGAAAAACCTCTACATGCATTACAAAAACATTCACACATGTTGTCATCAATTGTATCGCTTCATGTTACTTTGCCTTTGCCCCTACACATCCGACACCCTAATTCATATCTTCCACCTTTCTTGAACCTGTTTTCCTGAGATATAATCTATAACAGCCACAAATACTAAAATTAGACAGCTGCCAATGACCGCCATCACAAAACATGAACGATTATACTGCTATAACTATGCAACAAGTTGCTCTTTCATAAGTCAGAGTACCGTTCTGCCAATCCCAGGACAACAGAAGATGAAGAAATAGGCACATAACCGTGCATAGTAGTTCAGGACAATCCATTTCTTCCCAATTGCCATAATGAAGATGAAGATGGATGTGTATAACAATTTCAATGAAAAAAACAATCTCCTCCTAGTTGTTTAACTCATAATATATTTGTATATTTGTATTTCAATACCTGAGCATAATCTTACCATTATTAACTATCAAAGCCATGTCCCAGCCATCCCAAGGGCCTAAAATTTGTGACTCCAGAATCACCACAAAGACAACATATTGGCAGCAACCATGCTAGAGTAACTTAAAAGTAAAGAATTCTAGATGCTAACACAAGGTCAATTAAAAAGTTTAAAGTGGATAGCATAGTAATGAAAGGATCACAACAGATTAAAAACCAATCAGAGAGTGTGACAGAGAAGCCATCTGGGTGTGATAAATAGCTTTACAAACATATATTCAAAAGGCCACAAACATCACACCTTGATTGCAAATTACTTATATAATTACTCTTATCTCCATCAAATCACACTTTAATACTCACGGCCGTAATTGTAAGTCCCCCTGTCTGCAGCTTTCTCCTTCTCATAGATATTCTCTTCTTCCAAACTCAATCCTTCCATAGTGCTGCTAATCTCAGCCCCACTGCCGCCCCTGGTGGCACCAGGCCACGAATAATCCACCGGAGCTGACGGCCCACTTGGCACCATATAACTGGAAGTTTTCAGCACTGGTGGTGGCTTGTGTTCGTAGGATGACGGTGGGGATAAATCAACGGGAGCAGAAGGACCACCTGGTAAGCTGTAATTGGGTAGTCGGCTGTACATTGGCCGGGACGCTAGCGGCGGTTGCGGCGGCGGAGGATAATAGGCCGAGTAGTAGCCATAGTGATCTGTATAACCGAATGGAGAAGGGGAGAATGCCCTATAGTCACGTGCGGGCGGTGGAGGTAGAGGAGGAGGAGGAGGAGGAGGGGTAGGATTGTAATAATGGCTGTAATTAGGGGTATTAGCGTAATCTAGCATCGGCGGAGGCCAAGGCGCTTCTTTAACGGCCAGTTTCACGCGCACCTTACCCTGTGGACGGCCAGACGGACGAATCAGCTCCAGCTTACGGATAACGGACGATGAGGAGGAGAAGGAGGACGACTCGTCCGAGTCGATGAGCTGACTCAGTGAAAACTTGACCGTGCCGACTAGAGGCTTTGGTGTTTCAGATGGTTTGGAGTGGAAGATCTCCAGAGTGAGGACTGACTCGTGGACTGGCCTAGTTATCAGGACAGTGAATCGCTCGTTCCAAACCGGCCGAGTCGAGCCCGAGTCGTCGGCGCGAGTAGCCTGTCGCGGCTCGGAGTAGTCGAGATAGAACGTGGCGTAGGGTTTCAGATCGCCGCTTCTCCAATTCACGTTCTTGAGATGTTTGGCGGAGATTATTGTGATCTCGAGGACGAGAGCCTTCGAGGAAGCCATCGTGGCAGCGGTCGTCAGGGTGCTCCGCTGTAGCGTGCGCAGGCGGTGGTGGCAGACTAAGAAAGTAAGTGCAAAGAGAAAGCAACCATATACGAAAACCAAACCGATAAAATCGTTTGGCTTGGTAAAGCGTATTGGGGGCGGTTGGGAATGGGTAAAGATAGTGTCACCTTAGGTGAGCTATGTTCTTGTACGTGGCAACATGTGATACGCTGTCCGGTGTTTGTACGAGCACCCCTTAAACGCTGTCGTTCCATCATCTTCACCCCAAAAACACCCTCCGCACTAGGATGGGATCGTACTGGTGAGTAGCGGATAACGAAAAAAGACCATTTTTATCTGTCGAAGGTATCACCGGACGAAAAAGGCCGATAAATGTCTTCCGCCGCCGCAGCAGCAGCGCCGCCGGCCACGTCGCTCTCCTTCTCCCCCTCCTCCTCATCCTCCCTCTTCCTCTCCTTTAATCTCCAGATACCGAAAAATGCGCGTTTATGTAATTCTAATCCATTTAAATCGTTATATAAACCAATGTCGATTTCCTGCCAGGTGGCAACCCTCCCAATCCTCTCCTTCACCGGCGAGAAAATCGGAGAGACTTGCTTGGACATCAAGTCCGCCCCGCCGGAAACCGCTCGCGCCGTTGTCCACCGCGCCATCATCACTGACCAACAGAACGAGCGCCGAGGGACTGCCTCCACCCTCACTCGGGGAGAGGTTAGAGGCGGCGGCACGAAACCCTACCCGCAGAAGAAAACGGGACGGGCCCGCCGTGGCTCCATGCGCACGCCTCTACGCCCTGGCGGAGGGGTCATTTTCGGGCCCAAGCCGAGGGACTGGTCTATAAAGATCAACAAGAAGGAGAAGCGGCTGGCGATATCGACGGCGCTGTCGAGCGCTGCGGCGGAGAGCATGATTTGCGTGGAGGAGTTCGGGGAGAGGTTTGAAAAGCCGAGAACAAAGGAGTTTATTGCGGCCATGAAGCGGTGGGGATTGGACCCGAAGGAGAAAGTGATGTTTTTCATGATGGAAGTGAATGCAAATGTGGGGCTATCTGGCAGGAACATTGGTACCTTGAGAATTTTAACGCCAAGGACTCTCAATTTGTTTGATATTTTGAATTCCGATAAGTTGGTTCTCACGCCGGCCACCGTCGATTACTTGAACGGAAGATATGGGGCGGTTTTTGATGGAGAGAGCCAGTATGACCAAGAATTTCAAGAAGAAGAAGAAGAAGCAGGCGATGGTGAAGGTTAGTGCTTCATGTTTCTTTGTAGTTTGGATTTGCTCTTTGCTTACTTGCTTCCTTTATTATGCAACCAAAAGTAGTCTTAAGCATTACTCTTATTTATTTCATTAGCGTGCTTTGTTAGGTGCACGAGCTTACGTTCAACTGCAAATTGCTCTGATTTTGTAGTGTTCTCCCCCTCCCCCCGGGGGGCGGCGGGGCGATCCTATTGCATTGCAACTCTTCTTCCCTGCAATTTTGTATGCCACCATGTTATTTTTGCCATTCTTGCTTACACTGATTTCCTTCCATTCTTCGAGTTGGGATACAGAGGAAGCAGATGATAACTCCAATGCAACAGGGAATTGATGCAGAATTTTTGTAACATCCAGGATTCGAAGGACTCCATATGACCTTGATATGGGGGTCTACAACCCTTCCGTGCTTGAGCAAAGAATGCCTCTTTTTGCCTGCTGCAGTTGAGTCATTTTTCAGGGTAGTTTTTAATACATGTTCCATTGTATTGTTTATGTATCAATTTGCACAATCTTTGTTGAAAATGTATCCATTTACTTCATCTGCCTTACCGTGGTTGGTAAGAATCTCTCGTCTAACTCGTTTTTGTTGGAATGTAGGCTTCTCGTCGGTTTACAAGTCCGATCTATTCTAGGTTGTAATTCTCCTCTAAATGGGTTATAACTCGTCTCTGACATTCTGAAAAGCAATAAAGGAAAAACAGAATTTGAGATAGTAGGTGAGCTGCATTACTCCTAAATCTCCAAGACACATGAATCACTGGAAGTTGAAACCGAATTACCTGCCAACAGTTCCCTATAGTTTGATCTGCTCTTCATAGACAGACCTGGGACTGGCGATCTCGGGTTGGTTCGGGATGGTAGGATCCTTTTCTTGCTGTCGCACAAAATGTGTGCCTGTCTATATGGTGGGTTAACTGGTTCTGATATTATATAGCTCATTGATGATCTAGATGGTAGCGACGCGTTCTTTAGTGGACATGAGAGAGCGGAGGACGAGTTCGAAATAAGGCTAATAGAGGTGACAAACGAACAGATGAGACTAAATTCCGACTTAATTGTTTCTTATCTTGGCTCATTCCTTTACCTATCATCACGTTTTAGACGTCCACAAGATGCGACACTAGACTTGTCTAAACCGCATTGGGACTAGTTTGCATCTGCCCCAAGCTCTTTATGCTTGCCACAAGAGCTTAAATTTATTAAATGAAGAATTCAGAGAGTTGCCGCTAGGGCAGGAAGATTGGATCTCTGTTTCCAATCCTATGGCAACTGCGGGTCCTTCCGCTTTGATCATTGAGAAGTTTTCTTTACCCTGGTTCACAATTTGGTGGTATTATACATTGTGCAAAGTAAAAACACGCCCAAAAATGAAGGACTCCATTTGGGAAAAGACAGTGAAAGAAGATATATGTGAAGAGGAAAAGGACTTTTATTAGCTATCAAATAAAATACATATATATAAATTCGTAGCAATATTATCACTATAAATTAAATTATAGTGAGAACATATTTAGAGTTCCAAATTTTCTATTTCCAGGATTTATTCGAATTTTTTTTTTATGCTCCCATCATCTATAATCATATATCTCTGTTAAAGTTGTTAGAAAAGCAACTTGTCAGAGTGATTTATCTATTTCCAAAAGTTAAAATTTCCCTTTTTAAACTTCTACCTAAATACCAAAATTGCGTTTTAAGTTTCAAAAGCTCCCATAATAGATCCCAAACACCTCTTGGCAGTAAGCCTCAATTTTTCTTCTTGTTAAAAACTGGGGCAGGAAATTTTTCGCAATGGCCTCAGTTGCATCGCAATCACTGAAGTGACAAGCTCATAGGCCTACGATCTGTGCACAAGGATAAGCTAGCCCGAGCAACTGAAGGAAAGCTGCCTCCCTGTGCAAGACAGAAAGTGAAAAGAAAAATGCACACTCCCTACGCAGGCATTATCCTGTTCAGGTTCAAAGGGACTTTCTCAGCCTGATCTTCTGCGTCTTCCAGCCCAAAATGGCCAGGGTTCAAGCAGAGATACAGGCACCCCTGGTGCGTTTTTCTTGTCAATATAATGGCAAAATATACAGACTGGAGATAGATAACGTAATGATTGCATTTTATTAAGGTAACACACAAGCAGCAAGGCAAAAACAAATGTCCTAAGATTGCCTCACACTAAAACAACGTCTTACCACTTTTTGAAAGGAGAGACCAGACATCACTGTTCTCCAACAAACTCAATATGCATCGGATCTGCAGGATTTATTGACCAACTACCAACACTTATGGGCTCCTGCAAGAGAATCCCACAAGATATTAACACCAGGAAGAGAAGGCCAGTCCAGATGAATCACAAATACAAATCTGGTACCAAGCACTACTAAAATCTAGGAACTAGTCAAGTTATTTGTTATAGGTCACATGTTAAAATCCAGAAGAGAGGGTCAGTCCGGATGAATCAGAAATACAAATCTGTCATCAAACACTTAATGTGATCCAAACATCTTTTTCACCTGTAGTTTGACAGATATTTCTGTAGTCCTGTTAAATTTAAAACTTACCTCTCAGAAACATAATTAGCTGGCAGGTAGATTTCTCCACCAATTTCGCCATGTTGTTCTCCACTAATAGTTTTCCTTGCAGCTAGAAACTCAGCACTCATGGCATCCATACCCTGTTGCACAGCTTCTTCTACATTACCATAGCCATGCTCCTCTGCATACCTGCGCACATCTTCAGTTATCTTCATAGAGCAGAACTTAGGCCCACACATGGAGCAAAAGTGAGCTACTTTGGCACCATCTGATGGCAGGGTTTCATCATGGAATGACATGGCAGTCATTGGGTCCAAGGACAAAGCAAACTGGTCCAACCATCGAAACTCAAATCTTGCCTTGCTTAATGCATCATCCCATGCCTGAGCGTGAGGGTGACCTTTGGCTAAATCAGCTGCATGAGCAGCTATTTTATATGCTATCACTCCAGTCTTCACATCATCTCTGTTTGGTAACCCAAGATGCTCCTTTGGTGTCACATAGCAGAGAAGTGCGGTGCCTAGAGCCCCAATGTTGGCAGCACCAATGGCAGAAGTTATGTGGTCATATCCAGGAGCAACATCAGTTGTAAGTGGTCCAAGAGTATAGAAAGGCGCTTCACTACACCACTCCAACTGTTTTTGCATATTCTCGGGGATCTTGTGCATTGGAATATGTCCTGGCCCTTCATTCATCACCTGCAAAAGCAATAGGGCATGACACAGCGAAAAAACAAAAAGTTTCTTCACAGTTACAGCGTGGCAGCAAAAAAACAAATATTCCAGTAGAAAGCAGATGTTAGCCATGGACATATGTTCTGCATGCAACATTTCTAGTTTGTCATGTCCAGAAATCTGTCACTGATTATACCAGCTTAGCTGGATGATTTATTACTAAAAAAAGACACGGCCAACTTTTAACAGGCTCTACACCAGGACCAGAACATTACAAGGTTCACAAATTGTTTGACACGTGATGTATTGTAAAATAATTTGGACCAGACCAGTAAAATGATGCCTTTCTACAAATATCCCACTTGCAACAGACTGAATGGACAAGACTCTCTAAGTATCACTTTATAAATCATTACCTGGACATCCTTTTCCCATGCCCTACGGGTCAGTTCACCCTGAGTCAGAAGCTCTGCAAACTGAGAAGTGTCATTGGCATCATATATGGACCCAGGTCTCAGCCCATCACCAATTGACAGGGACACATCATAGTTATTACAGATGTCAAGTATGTCATCCCAATGCTCATAGGCAAAGTTCTCCTTGTGGTATGCTAAACACCACTTTGCATGAATTGATCCTCCACGAGAAACAATTCCTGTCATACGCTTTGCAGTTAGAGGGATGTATCGCAGCAGGACCCCAGCATGGATTGTGAAATAGTCTACACCTTGTTCGGCTTGTTCGATGAGAGTGTCTCTGAAAATCTCCCAGGTAAGATTTTCAGCAACTCCATTCACTTTCTCAAGTGCTTGATAGATAGGCACAGTCCCAACTGGTACGGCAGAGTTACGCAAGATCCATTCACGTGTCTCATGAATGTGGCGACCCGTGGAAAGATCCATGATAGTATCGGCTCCCCACATGGTTGCCCACTGAACTTTATAAACTTCTTCCTCTATGGAGCTCGCAACAGCAGAATTGCCGATATTTGCATTAACTTTCACCAAAAAGTTTCTTCCAACTATCATCGGCTCAAGCTCCAAGTGCTTCTTGTTGGAAGGGATTATTGCCCGGCCACGAGCTACCTCTGACCTCACAAATTCTGGATCAAGTTTCTCACGAGCAGCACAGTACAACATTTCCTCAGTTATGATTCCCTGCTTTGCATAGTACATCTGAGTGAATCTTGGTCCACCAAGCTTTTCTCGCCTGTCAACCCAGCCTTTGCGCAGTTTAGGAAGTCCTATTTAGATTGCCAAAAAGCAGTCAATTGCTTTTAGCACCACTGAACAAAGTTGAAAAGTGTCCACACAAACTAAATAAATCACATCACATGATTTCCTCTTGACCTTTCCTCATGAAGCAAATACAAGGGTAGAAAAAAATGAGTACAATATGATAATGATGTGTCTTGAATAGCATGAGGTACACACCTCTTTGACACAATATCCATCAATTACAATTGAGAATTATAGATTATTCAGCAAACATTCCACAAGAGTCTGGAAAAGAAACCAGGGAAAGGGAAGGGTAGCAAAACATAAGCTTGAGAAGCAGCATAGGGAAAAAGAGAATCCAACCGGAACAAAATTGAAACTTTCAAGAAAAACATTTGGGAAAGAGTAGACCTGAATTTTACCTAAATGGGGACTAATGTTCTGAGGACCAGTGGTGTCATAATTATCAAAACTTGGCTCATCGCCAGATAAGTGAACCCGGCGAAAAGGAACTTTGAGCAGATGACCAGATTTTTCATGAATAACTTCCCTGTAAAGCCAATCATACATTAAAATTCACCTGAAAAGATTAGCAATTGGAAGCACTTTGAAGAAAGACAATGAACTAGAAAACTCACTTGTACTCCTTCGTGCTCCTTGGGAAGCATTGTTCAAAGGATGGAAGTGGCAGAAAATCAGGAGAAGCAGGATCCACGGTATGCTTCCTTTGCTTGATTTTCTCCGAATCAGTTGATGGGGGATCAAAGGTTAAAGTTGCTTTAGCACCCACACACAAGGAGTGGGGGAATGTTTCCTTCTTACATAGACCGGACGCCTGGCCAATCATGCCAAACCCCGGCAAGAAGGCACTCCCGGGAAATTTCAGCAGAGCAGATTGATTGGTATTCTTGCTTATAGCTGATGTCAAAGCGGTAGCTTGCAGTGACGCCATCTCTAGGGCCTAGTTTTAACTAAAATGCAGCCATGAATCCAAATTGTCAGATTCAAATCAATCATCAATTGTAAACAAAACATGAACACAAACAAGAGAGAAGATCTGCCGGAAGGATCGAGCAGGTGGGGTTTCACTTTTTATCCTTTTTTTTTTTTAACATCAAATTTTAGTCGTCTTAATGATTATAAATAAAAAAAAAAAAGGAAACACACACCGTATCCTTTCCGTGAAAATTAATGCGTAATACTACATGGAAATTTACATCTAATCCAAAACAAAATACACAATCTTTTGAGTTCTTTTCTTTGCCTCTTTGTTTTCTTTCCTTGTTTTTTTCTCAAGAAACAAACACGAAGAACACTCAGGTTATAAACTACGGTACACAATTTCAAGAGGAGTCAAGTTCTTCTTCAACGTAAGGTAAGACATTGGTTTGTATGGAATCAAAAAAACAAAAGAAAGCTTCAGCCATGGCGGCTCCACAGAGAGAGAGAGAGAGAGAGATGAACCTGAAACTTATCGCCTCACGGTCTCTGCCCCAGATGGCTGAACCTAACCCAAGACAAAGTATACAAATGCAAGTGCTGTGAGCCCCAGTGGACTTTATTATAAAGTACCAGAAAAGTGAACGCCCCCACGACATGTATCTGACAAAGTAGAAGTGCTTTTTATTTCTTCTTCTTCTTTATTTTTAAAACACTTTCTAATTTTTAGGATTATTTATTAATTATTCTTCATTTTTTTGTGAAATTTCGAATTAAGTTTTTAATTTATACCAATTAAATGTTATGCTCTCACTATAGAAACTTAAGGTCTTGGCAAATTCAAAATTTTGTTGTCAATGTCATTAAAAACTCGTTAATTGAATATATTTACAATGTTTTTCTTTTATTGACTTTAAAAAAAAAAGACAAAAGAAAAAAAAAATAATACAAACTTAAAGCTCCTTTAGTTGGGGGGAGGAGGCTTCCACAAAATATCATTGGATCATTTTTTTAAATTGAGGTGGGGGAATGAATCCGAATTCAATAACAATCAAAATATTAATAATTTATTGTTGAGTTTTTGAAATGATTAAATACACTTCTTGTAATTTTTTATTTTCGCGACCATATTATATTGCATTTCAAATTTGTAATTTTTATTTGGATTATGTCAAATTAGATAAATTAATTATATTTTACTTAAATTTGTAAATAAATAAAGTTAAATATAAAATTTTATTTTATTATTTTTTATTTTTGAATATTTAATATGTTGCTCAAGGGATGTTAATACGTAACGTGTTAAAAGAAAGAAAGAAAAAAATAAATAAAATTGGAATTGCTTCTGGCGTTGATCGGGATCATCCTGCGTCTAGACGACACAATTTGCGCGGGAACTGAAGAAAACTGTTGATTAAAAACCGTGTCCCGTTGCATAACACCCATCCACCGTTGCCATAAACCGAGAATTGCTCTCAGTTTTGGACGATTTTGTTTTGTTCTTTGAAGGCGAGGACCGAGCCTGGTTGTGCTCCATATTCTAAAGCCAAGCGACGGGTCCTGGTGTATATGTATCTTATATTTTTCTTTTCCTGTCCATGCCGCATAGAGCACGGCTCCCCTTACCTTTTGTCTCTTTAGCACTAACTCCACGTTTTGTGAACAGACTCCGTAGCCAACAAGTTGGAAGTGTGGTCCCTCGTCACACTCTCTGTCTCCTTCGGCTCTAGCCAAGGCCTAACAGGCCACAACGTGCCGGTCATTTTCGGAAAGCATCACCGAAAATTTGGCCTCCTCCCAAATATCCTGTCAGGACTCAAAAAGCACCTCCATTGCTCTTTGGTTTGGTTTTCAGCGAAACCAACAGGAAAGCTTGGCGATTGGAAGACAGTTCAGCCAGTCACAGATTCTATATGCCTGCAGGGAGCTACATTTGTCGAAGTTTGTCGGCACGATGACGCACCCTTGCCAATGATATTGCGTTTATCGTCTTCTTTTCACAAAAGTAACAAGCCGACATCAATCTTCCTCTTCCTCTTCCTCTTCCACTTCCACCCCACATTTCCGCTTCTCAGTCCCTGCAATTTGCCAAAGCAAGGTTTTGACTGCTGAATGTTGCCTGAAAACTCTTTCTTGCCCGATCCACTTCCAGCCAATTCACAGGCCCAGGGCAAACCGAGACATCTTGATTAATGGCAATGTGGGCAAGTGAATCCAGCACATCAACTACTACTACTTCAGCGCGCTTCCCATCCTCACAACTGGCAGCAAAACATTGAGCGTACGGCCAACACTTTGAATGCTACAATTAGAGCATTAACATGGAGCGTATAGTTTGGTAAGACGAGCAATTTTTTCTTTTTTCTTTTTAATATAAGAACTGTAATTCCTATCGTTAAATATTCACAATATTCGAGTAAACGTATTGCGAACAAGCTTACAGAGGAGGCTATATTTCTTGCACGATAATCATTTATACAACGGAACAAAAGTTACAATTACCAACAACCAGAAATGGTGTTGACCAAAAAACAATAACCAATCTACAATAGACCCAAAGGTGATGTCAAGATGGTGACAGACTTGAGATGGCACCGGCAGAAGTAAATCTTCAACTTTCCTCATTTCTTGAGGTTCTGAACCGGTAATGTTAAAAATCATGCCAAAAGCTATCACCACTGAGATATACAGAGTTGTGAGGGCGAGCTCAAGCCGATTGTAAGTGTGTATTATTATCAATTTTGTTGCAAAAGCCTCTATTAGGTGTTTCATCATGAACCAGTCTGCAGTGGCACAAGAGACTCTCGTTTTCCTCTAACAAAAATTGCGAGTTCTTGTGGAGCAACCACCAATTTCAACCACTCTTGCAGCTCTTCACCTTCAACTTTCTCTTTCTCTGGTCCAGCAAATAAACAAGTAAATACATTTTAAAGCACTGTGGCAGTTTCAAGGGAAACCATTTTACGAAATAAGGAACACCAGATTCACAATGATTCCCCAATACAGGCACAGGCTAAGCAAAATTGAAACGGATACTGCATCTCGAAGCACACCGGGCCATACATAATGCCAATTGGATAGGAAACATATTAGTAGATGATCTAGATCTGATAAAAGCTCCTAAATGGCTCATTGAGGAAACAGACTATCGTACTCAAATAAGACCATAATTTCTAAAATTAACATATTAATTATACTTCCACGAATACAAAATTGGAAAGGACAATAATTGGATGGTGGCAACTTCAAAACGCAACACTGAAATAATGCTTAAAGTACCAACAAAAATGAAATCAGCCAAGAGTAACAAGGTACCTTCCAAATGGGCACCAAGCCCCTCCAAGAGAGTAGGATTAGCACGCACGACTGAGAGTGATACATCTAGGGCAGATTGTAGCAATGCTTTCACCTCTCTTTGAACAAGATCAACAAGATGCCCCTGTTGTATTCAGTTTCAGATCAGTCTTCTTCTTTTTTTTTTTTTCATTTTTTCACTGTTTCCTTTGGTCAAAATTTCAGATCAGCATTTCAATAAACTATACCCTGAAAGGGAAAAAACTTGACAAAGTCAATACCTGGTCCCTTCCCCACGGAGAAGCTCCAGCCTCATCAATTCCACCTCCAGAAAGTGTAGCTACAGATACAGGGCCAATTGTCTGGTTAAGACCATATTCAGCTACTGCCTTGTATGCCATGTCAGTAGCTCGCCGTATGTCATCCAATGCACCTGTTGAGATGCGACCAGAATAAATGAATTCTTCTGCTGCTCGTCCTCCAAGAAGAGTAACCAAGCGGCCTCGTAACTCATCAATGAAGAGCAAATATCTATCCTCATTTGTTGGAGGTGTATACGTAAATCCCAATGCTCCTCCTGACCTTGGTAGTATGCTTAACTTCTGAGAACACAAACATGAGCAGTTAGTGCATTTTCCATGCCAATGAACAATCATTAATGCATGACAAGTGAAGCAACAATGTCTTTAACCTAATTGAACATAAATGTTAACACTATCAGAACATTCTTTAACCTCCCTAATTTTCCTTTCCCCAAAGGACAAAAGGAGATATTCCATCTGATGCCTCATAAGATGGTGATACAGCTCAGTACTATGAGAACATAAAGGATTCTCACCTTCCCAAAGCTGTTTATGATAAAGTTGTCCTTAGTAGGCTGCTTCTGGCCCAATAAGACAATTTAAAATCAAGATGAAATGCATAAACATGCAACACAAGCATAAATATGGCATTAGGAGTATCTTATCTTCCACAAAAGTTGCTTCACTCTTCAGGGTGGCAACAGAAAAAGGAAAAACAGAACAATCAATAAAAGTATTGTCCTATTTTTACCTCAACTCGTGGTTGTCCAGGAAGCAGTTTAGCAACAGCAGTACCCACCACTGCATGGCCAGCTTCATGACGCGCAACAACAGCCTTCTCACTTCCTTGTAACTTGGCAGTTTTTTTCTCTATGCCCTATAATAAATTGTATACTCAATTCATCATTGTTTGACTTATATTTATTCACAATGTTCATAATCTCTCTTCTCCCCCCCCTCCCATCTCTCTTTGAACTTTAGGGATTGGTCCCATGGGCAGCAAAAATAGTGGACCCAATTTGAGCCTACAAGTTTATGTTCATAATCAGGAAAGGCTAGTCACAGCTGATTTTATGTTTACAGGGTAAATTTTCAACATTGGATACTAGGTTGAGACCATTACTGACTTCCAACTTTTTTTCAGGGGGGAAACTTACAGCTATTGACCGTTCCACTGCATGAATGAAATCAATTTTCTCAACAACTGCTTTGTTTTTCCTTCCAGCCAACAGAGCAGCTTCATTGACTAGATTTGCAAGATCTGCCCTGCAAGGCATAAAAATCAAAGGCTGATGGTACCTCTTTTGTCTACCACAAGTAGAAGATAGAAAAATCTATTACTCAGTTGCACATACCCAGTAAAACCAGTGGTCATAGAGGCAATGTCAATGAGGTCAACATCATCTCCTAGAGGAAGTTCTTTCTTTGAAATATGTACCTTTAAAATGGCTTCTCTTCCATTCCTATCAGGGGTCTCAACCTAAAGACCATTAGAAACAAATTTCTGAGAATTTCAGAAAGAGGTTACATGTCAGATTGCAAAGCCAGAGGATGAATAAAATAGAGTACAAACTGTAACCACACGATCAAATCTTCCTGGTCGGCGAAGTGCAGGGTCTAAGACATCTGAGCGATTTGTTGCACCAAGAACAATTACAGCAGAGCTACTGTCAAATCCATCCATCTCCTGTAATGCATTTTCAAATGTTTAAAATTTGGAAGAAATAAAGCGTAGAAATTCAAGGTGTTAAACAGCTGTTGGGCGAAAAGGAGATTACAGTGAGCAACTGGTTCAAAGTTTGCTCCCGTTCGTCATTGCTGACAATGCGAAATTTTCCATCACGGCTTTTTGCCACAGCATCTATCTGCTTAAAAGCCAAAATGAGACTGACTTGAAAAGCATTCCTCCTAACTTAGAACGATAGACAGGTGGGGAATGGCCAGAACCTTACCTCATCAATAAATATTATCGATGGTGCCTCTTTCTTTGCCCGTGCAAAGAGATCTCTAACACGGGAGGCACCCATGCCAACGTACAACTCCACGAATTCACTAGCAGAACAACTTATAAAAGGAACTTCAGCTTCTCCAGCAACGGCCTTTGCCAGAAGCGTCTTGCCTGTTCCAGGAAGACCCACCTGTAAGATAAAGAAAACAAAACTCACTAACCTCATGCCAAAATTTTAAAGAACAAAAATATGGCAGCCTCTTGTAGCTATCCTCCATGAATTTGTAATCTATCATATTATTTTTCAAAAAAGCATGAGCATACAGATAGCTGATGGAAATCTATTGATAGTACAGAATGAATAACTGCTAGTTGTCCAACAGAGAAATGGATGACAAACATCTAATACAAAGTAATAAGTGTATGAAAATCATCAAATTGAAAGTTATAGAGACAGAAAAAGAGTATCTGGCCATGTAAACCTTCCCCCATAGAAAGAGTCAAGAAAAAGTTGGTCACACTTCTGATAGAGATTGATGTTACCAAATTGTCTCCTCTAAATCATGCTTTTGGAAACAGATGTTTTCAAGCATTAAACTTGTGAGTCAGACACTTGCAGACTCACCAGGAGAACACCTCGAGGAGGACGGGCACCAAGTCTTATATATCTGTCTGGATTTCTGAGAAATTCCTGGGAAGCAATCACCAAAGTGTAAAGATCATTTTTGTACAAACAGGAAGGATTTAGAAAACCCAACAAGACATGCTGTGCCACTAGGAATAACAAATAGCAAAGGCTAACATACTACTATTTCTTCCAACTCTTCCTTAGCCTCATCAACACCAGCAACATCAGCAAATGTGATTGTTTCCCCTTGCTCAGAAGCTTTTGTGCCACCAGAACCCCTAGATTTGCGGTTCCTAATTTGGCCAGCTGCATGCTGCACCACAAGCATACACTTGTTCAGAACCTTAGTTATACTGCCTTAGGCCTCAAGAAAAATGAAAAACTAAAGTCACAATTCACACCTGGGAAAAGCTAACTGGGAACCTATGGAGAAGCCCCACGAGCACAGCCACGTAGAACAAAGCTATCTATAAGAACAGAGAATCAAAAAATTTTAGAACTACCTGTGCAGAGGTAAACAAAACAATCTCTTGATTGAACTCAGCACAACTGAAACAAATTACTTGTTTTTTCACTGCTATATTTAACAATGTTTATAATGGAAATTTTGCTACTATATACAAAGAAAACAAAATTCAGAATGCACCAATGCTGTAACTTTAATGAGAGAGAGAGAGAGAGAGAGAGAGAGAGAGAGAGAGAGAGAGAAGATTAAACGAAAGCACTTGCTGATGCCTGTAGCTTGCTTCTGTCCTTAGTCAATTTTGGACTGAAGCTGTTCTGACTGCCGTATATTTTTTGAACCGTGTACTGACGCTGTCATCTCTGATCTTTCTCTTTTTGAGAGAAAACATTCCACTCCACCTGACTATGAAAAGCTTCAAGTCTATCGGGATAAGATGTGGCAGTAAAGAGAGGGTAGTTGTTGTAAGATGCAATTTCATATATTCAATTACATACATTATAATCCAAGAAGAATAGGTATCAGATCATTTGAGCATCAATGTGTGAGTGCATCTTTGGAGCTATACAAGTTACTCTCAAACACTTTAGCACTCTCCATACGGTGTTCTAAGAAATTTTAGATAATAACTCAATCAAATTGATAGTTGATAACTCAACAACAATGCCAAACGAGTAAACCGATGTCAGATCATCTCCAATCGATTAGAAGCCTCAGAACTTCAGAAAAAACATCAGAATAGCAACGATAATCATCAACTTATAAGAAAGATATCGATATCACTTATAACAAAGCTTACCAAGGCGGAATTGAAGAATCCGCCAGATCGTTTATCAGGAGAACCAAATTCCACCTGATTCTCCAGCATCTTCTCGTACGGAGTCTTAATATCAGTTGGCCTTGTGGTGGTGTACACAATCCTCCTCGTGGTGGGCGTCATACTTCTTAACAAAGACTCCGATTCCTGAAGCTTAGTGTTTACCAATTCACTACTCTCCTGACATCCATTTCCCTCGCTCTTCAATTTAAACATTATATGAACTCCGTCCACCTCCACTTTCTGCACCTGATTGCTACTAATCTTGCTCAAGAACTCACTGTACGGCACGCTGATAAAAGTAGTCGGCTGCCGGGGCTCCGACCCGGGCAAGGGGGTCCCGGGGCGGAGCAACCGCATGACGGACATAACAATCCCTAATTGCAAAAGCAGGACACCGATTTCCTGCGCCCGAATCAGAGGCTGCCACTTCCATCCACCCTGCCGCTGCTTCGACCACCACCACTGGCTCTTGCCTTGCTTCTCCCTCCGCTGCTTATCCGTCGGATTGTTGCCAACCTTCTGGCCGCCGTCGCTCTCTCCTCTCGTCTCCCCCGTGCTCGCCGGCGAATCGCCCTCCTCACACTTCGCCAAGATTCTGTACTCCCTCATCATGAACCTCCGCAAGGCTCCGGCAGAGAGCGAGTAATAGCGGTTACAAAGTCCATTGTAAGAAGAAAAGGAGAGAGATTTCGCGACAAAACGGTGCGTATCGGCGGGAAGAACCCTAGTCTGACGACGGCAGAAGCATGAAGGATGAGAATTCGAATGCGAAATTGAGCGGAATTTCGCGTGCGTTATCGGTCCTAGAAGTTCAATCATCGATGTCATGCTTGAAAAATCAGAATCCAGTCCAATGGTTATGATTGACCCGTTCCTTTTATATGTACGCGTTTCCTTCTGAGTGCGAGAGAAGCCGGAGCGAGACACTCTTGGGCTGGAAGAACGCTGAATCAAGAATGGCGAAGATAGGATCGGCGTTGAATACCAGCCGTTGGATTTTAAAAGGAAACGGACGGTTGTTCGCCGCCGAATTTTTGTTTCGGGAGAGTTTCTTTTATCATCCTTGTGGGCCGTTTGCTTGGATTGTCGGGACGGTGACGTTTTTAGTTGGGCATTGGGTGCGGGAACGTATTATGGGTTTGATCCTGCGGGCTTAGGCGCCGCTGGACTTTGTGGTCTGAGGCAGCTGAGGTGGACACGTGGGACCCAGGGAGATGGTAATCGTGCATTCGAGCGTGATTTTTGTGGGACCTCGCCGCCGGAAGCACCACACGTTTGGATTTGCTGAGTGCGGTCGACGGCGGCCTTTGCATTTTCCATTTCAATAATTAAAAAAAAAAACATTATCTATTTAAAGAGATTTCTAATATAATTCACCCAAATAATAATAATAAAAAAAGAGAAATATAAATATGAATTTAATTATCGTGATAGTATAAAAAAAAAAATTGGGTTCGTTTTTGGGTTTTGTGGTCACTTTTTTGAGCTCATCCACATGCGAATGTATACAACAAGGCACTAGGCCACAAAATAGTAGTCACTCCTTAGATACACATATTTGCTATTTTGTTACATTCAGCCAATGGAACAGAAGTGGAAAATTGTTACAGAAAGTCCTTAAAAAGAGGATCTCACAGCAGTTCTCTGCCAAAGATAATAATAATAATAATAATAAAAGGAAAATTTGCTAAAATTGACAAACCAAATATCCAAACTCATAGCACAGACAATGATTGGTTAGTGGTTTACCATTTCTACGTAAAGCTGACCTCTTTTGCTAACCCCCTTAATTTTCACTGGTAATCGAATGCCTAACCTCAAATCCTGCAATTTTTAGCCTAGCCATTTGGCACTTCCTTGGGACTTTAAACAACCCAAGGTTGGGAAGGAGGGAGAAAAAAAAAAAAAAAAAACAAAGATTTTGTGGTTCTCCACTATGTTTCAGATTCGGGTTTATGGTCACCTCATCTTCAGATTACTTTCATTTCTTGAAAATGCACGTTTTTGAAGGCGGCTAGTGAATTACAAATTGGGGTCAGAAAGAAAAGAAATAAAAGATGGGTGTTGATGTAAAGGACATTCAAATTCTCATGTTGAGATTTCTTAAATTTTCCATGAATACGTGCTCTAGATTAGTACAGAAGTATCCATGTTCTTCAGGTGTATTGCTCTTCTTTTTCCTTCTATACTTGTTTCTTCCTTCCGTTTTCTATTTCTTGATTTATTCCTCCCCTTTTGTCCTCTGCACTGCTGTTTTTCTCTACTTTTATCTGGGACTACAACACCCCAAAATCCCGAATTTCCTTAAGGATGACAAGGAGGGTAATACGATATCTTCCGTAACTTCCAAGTCCCATGTAGCTGATACACAAAGAAATGTTAATGAGAAGAGTGAGGAATCAAATGTACAAGCAGTAAAGGAGGAAAAGGACACGGTTTCTACAAAAACCTGCGATAATCACCTAACTGATGGAACTACCTTGGACGAAGAAAAAGCCGGAGTAACTGTAGAGGAAAAGGCAAGTTCGTCATTGGGTCACGGAGAGAGTTCCTCTCACAATGCGTCTATTGGTGAAGATCTTGCAGCATTTGGTGGAGCATCAAGTTCTGAAGAAGAAGATGATGAAGGAGCGCGGGGGAATGGGAACAAGGCTGTGGAATGGACTGAAAATGATCAGAAGAATCTCATGGATCTTGGGATATCTGAGTTAGAAAGAAACAGGAGGCTGGAGAGCCTCATTGAAAGGCGTAGAGCAAGAAAGTCAATGAAGCTGTATGCTGATAAAAATCAGATTAAAACAGACTATAACCATCCAGGACAAATGGCTAATCTTTTGTTGGCAAGAAGCAATCCTTTCAATGTTCAATCTAGTCAGCACGAGCAAATGCCTGGTTCAGCCCCGTCTGTTTTGTTGCCGAGCCGGGATCCGTTCGACATTCCATACGACTCCAGTGAAGAAAAACCTGATCTCACGGCTGACAGTTTCAACCAAGAATTCATGGCACCTCAACAGAAAGACATGTTTTTCTGCAGACATCAGAGCTTTTTCTTGGGACCTTCTTTTCCACTGGAAGGCATGGAAGATCAACACGGTGGCCCAGGATACTCTCCATTTGAAGGACAGTTAGGTAACACAATAGATTTTACATTTTCTTCTGCTTCGATTAAAGCTTACTTTTCCATGCTTCTTTCAGCTTCCACAAGTAAGCTTGGATTTTCCGACCTTTTGCAGGCAAGGGAGATCACGAACGGCAAATTGACAATCTATTTTTACGGGGAGGCGAATCCCTGCGACGGACTATTACTGCTACTGATCCTGCGGCAGAAGGCCAACATCCCAACCAGGCAACAGAGATTCCTAGAAAGGATGGAGAAGCCAGATGCGAGCCCATGGAGAATGCTGTTGACATAGATTTAGGCTCTGGCCATGAAAGTGAAATCCAAACAGAAATAAAGGCAATCAAACACTCTGAAACCGAGTCAAGCCCATCCTACTCATCAGAAGACAATGAACAGACCATCAATTCTGGCAGAAGTGAGATTTCTGAAAATCAACAACCAACAGCATTCCAATTTCCTGATACCCTTGATAGAGTCACACCTAACACTCTTCCTTTTCCATTTCCCAAGGCCAGAGCCGTAAATGAGCCATCATATGCCTCTAGTCTTTCAGCAATTGATAAAGAAAGAACACAGGATCGTTTGTTTCATGGAAACAAGGAACCTTGTCATACCCCTTCAAATTCCATTGCTTCGGATATGCAGGTGGAGGTTTCAGAATTGGGTTCACCGCCACTGACTGTGGATGGCACTGGATCATCCATCGATGGAGAGTCCCTTACGTACGACGGGGACATTGAAAAGGAAATTACTTCTGGCAGTGATGAGATGTGGGGAGTCTCGCCTCATGCACCCAGTGTAGGAAGAGATCATGAAACAATACCCAAGGAATCGAATGGTTACGATAGCATCGCAGAAGGAGAAATCCCAGGCATTGACAAGGAACCTGAGGATCCAGTCTCATTTTCCATGCAGTCATTATCATGTTCAAGGACCGAAACACCTCAAGAGCGAAAAGGCCATTCAATGAATATTGATGACAAGATCTCCAACGATGTCAAAGCAACAGTCCCATCAAAAAGTTCACCAGAAGGTTCAGATTCGATGGAGGGTTCAATGACACAAACTTTTCTAGACAAGGCACAGGTCTGTAACTTTTAATGCCATGAGAAAATGGAGCGAGTATTAGTGATGCTAGATCGAATCACATTTGAAGCGTTCAGGGCTTGAACATTCCAACCATTTGCAGTTTTGGGGAATTAAATTCTTTTTTTTTTTCCTGAAACATTGAGATAGTGTTGCTTTGAAAAAACCAGTTTCTATCCGTCAGATGAAATAAAATATTTTAAAGTTATTTGGACTCACCAATGTAGTTTTTTGGATATCAAACAGGAATCACTGAATCCTTCTGAGGACACTACAGGGGAGGTAAATATCAACCATAATGTAGACAACACAGTAGCTTCAAGTCCTAGTTTGAAAGACTCGGCATCAACTGAAGACAGGAATGTTGGAAAAGAAGAATCCATTTTCCAGGAAGTCACTGGTGCCCTTTCAAAACCATTTGAGTCTAGTAATTTAGAATCTGTCAATTACATTGGAAACAAAGGATTGGACAATCCTGGGACCGAGAAGTCTGTCGAAGAAGTTAATCCCTACATGGAAGGCTTAAAATCAATTGAAGAGAGGGATCGTAGAACTGACAATTTTATCAAGCAAGAAATTGAATTGGACCCAGCAAAACTTGCAGTAGAAAGTACATCTGAATCTGGCAAGTACACTCAAATTCATTCTAGTCAGCATATTTCCAATCTTGCCATCTCTGAATCTGCAAAGCCAATTGAGGAGAACAAGAATTTTATGTCTTTTGAAGATCCTGAAGGAAATACTGAAAAGCTGGCAGAAAGTGAACACAAGAAGAACAGCTTGATATCAACTGAAGAAAATAAAGAAGAGCAAATTGCTACAGAAGGAATGCCTGGAGTGAGCCGGAGTTTTAATAATGATCCCACTACATCGGCCATGGAGCCACAATCGGAGATTGAACTAGTTTCTGCCAATCCAAGCACATCCTCATCCCCCAAGTCTGCTTTACCAGACAGTATTCCAACAGTTGAAGCACCTTTAGCCTATGTTACTCAGAACATACACGCTGATGTCTCAGAATCTGATATGGATGACGGTAGAAATAAGCTGTTGGATGAACCAACACCCGAAAACGTTGTCCTGACCGCACCTCAGATTGCACTGCACATGGCAGACCATTCAACGGATCACCCAGAGATCCATACCAATTATAAGGTTAGTATTGCCAAGCTTCATGTTGAAAAAATTTTCGAACTTTGATGGACTGATATATTTATTAATCAAATAAGATCCTTATACTTGTTCCCCTTGTGACATTAACCGGAGCAACATGATCCTCTTCAAAACTCAACTGCCAGGGTTGACATCATTCGTGATGATATTTCAGGAGAGAATGAGAAGCAATCCCATACACTAGATAGTCAAAAAGAGATTGTAGAACCATCAAATTCCACTGAGATCAATCTTCCAGATTCCGCCATGAACAATGAAGGAGAACCAAAAGAATTGAACAAAGATGAGGCAAAACCCCTGGAGACAGCAAATGAAATTAATAGTCCTGATGACAAAAGGAGTATTGAGGATCCTTTGGTGAAGTAAGAGGAGACAATTGCACTGTGACTTTATCCACGGATCTTTGATGAACTTTCTGTATCATTTGTTACACCTAGTTTCTTCAAAAAACTAGTGATTTTTTATTTTTTCGTTGGGATTAAGGCTAGAACTAAGAAGGTAGTAACTCTGATGACTTTAGACCTTATGGCTAGTAACACTAAAAAATGTTTTCTAGTTCATCAAAATTAAAGCCCTTTTGGGATTGAGCTATGCCTTGGGCTAGAGGACATTTTATCAACTGGGGCCGTCGTGGGTGTACACTGTCAACTACCACATCATCGAAGAAAATGAAGACCTTATAGTATATATAAGCGGGTGACTGCACATACCTTTTAAAGAGAAAATAATACGCCATTACAAAGTAGTATCAGAACCTATCAAGAAGACTGACTCCCCTAAGTGGGGCACATGAGTTTGTGAAAATGCGTTGGTTGATCCGGAGACATGGCCACTACTGGCCCACGGTCCTGTCAGATTGCATAGCACATGCTAAGAGCTGCGATGCCTGCCAGAGACGTGTCCTCCTCACAGCTTCGCTGCTAAGTAATTGAACTCATCCGATTAAATACCACCTTAATTGTGTTTGATACTCAGAAAAACAAGGGTGGTAGGGTGGATCGTTTATATGAATTCACGTAATAATCAACTATATAATATTTAATAAAAATTATTAAAATTCATGCGACCAAAATAGAGTCAAGATACCTTAATTTTATACGTTTTCACAACAATGTGGAGGGAAACGGGTTTGTAAGCATGGCCCACAAACACAAGTCGTTGGGGAAAATGCTGTCACGGATTCAAAACAGCTCAAAATTCGCCGTCTGTTTTGGCACACATCAAAATGCCGGTATGTTTCTCCCTGGGAACCCAAAAAAAAAAACAAAAAAAAGATGAAAACTTTTGAATTCCGGGAGTTCTGAAAATTGGGAGAGATCTCGGTAATCAATAACATGACCTCGCGATGATGCGGTTACCCAGAAAGACTTTGTGGGGCCTCATTTTCAGAGCCCCAATCAGTGGTGGACAAGCTGCCTGTGCATCAGAAGCACAATGTGACGCCAGTTTATTAATATGAATGAATTCTCCCAACCAAGCGTAAATGTGTAACAATAAATACGAAAAATTAAATTATATATATACACAAATGAATAAATATAAGTAACTATAAATTTTGAAACATACAATCATAATTTTTAATTATAATTAATAAATATTTTTATTTACAATAATTTATAATTAAATGACGTTAACTTATATTTATACGCATTTATTCACCTGTATTTTAATAAATAATTCTATTATAATTAGATGGCAGAATTTAATTTATTTGGATAGTACAGAAAAAATAAACTAAGTAAAAATCCCGATTTTAATTCACCAGCTGGATTAGAGATCTCCTTCTTTGACTCCACTTTTACTTCATCTGTAACAAACATTAAACAGAAGGCTGATGCAGATAGCGGTTTGCACCTAAAGCTGCCGATGTCAATTTTTTCTTTTCATTAGGGAAAGCAATTATGGAGGGTAAAGGCGAAAATTATTATCAAGAAATCATGTCCCGCGGAAGCGGGGCCGATGAGTCCGGCGGTGCTGACCGGCGGTCGCTGTACGGCAAGCTCACCAAGCAGGTCGTTGTTTGTACCGTCATTGCTGCCGTTGGCGGCCTCATGTTCGGCTATGACATCGGCATTTCCGGTACATGAATTATACCAACACCACCAAGCTTGTCTCTTTTCTGATCAGTGGTTGTCATAGATGAGCTTGCGCACTTGTATCAAGCATTTTTAGCTGCCAAAAAAAAAAAATGCAGTCTTTATGGTTGAGATTAAAAGTTCTTTAAAGGGTTCGCTTCTTTTTGTTAGATATTCATGCAGGGATATTGGGGTTTATGAGTCACTGTTTAGTAATACCCTTTTTTTTTTAGATGTGGTTGGGTTGTGTTTTCTTATTGTTGTTTGACATAGGTGGAGTGACATCAATGGATATGTTCTTGAAGAAATTTTTCCCGTCTGTTTATGTCAAGAAGCACGCGGCGAAGGCCAACAACTACTGCAAATACAATAATCAGTATCTCCAGCTTTTCACGTCTTCCCTCTACTTTGCAGCCATTGTGGCTAGCTTTGTTGCCTCCAGAGTGGTCAAAAAAAGGGGCCGCAGACCCGCCATACAAATCGCCTCTGTATTCTTTCTCATTGGAGCTAGTTTGAATGGTTTTGCCGAGAACCTCATCATGTTAATCGCTGGACGGCTCTTGCTTGGTGCAGGAGTCGGATTTGGCAATCAGGTTGGCTCTCGAGCACTTGTGTTTGATTACAGAAATATGAAAAATTGACACAATTTGGATACGGAACTATATTATTCAATAATAATTATTGATTATCATACTTTTAAAAGAGTATATTATTTAATATAACTATTGATTATCATACATAAAAACCCATGAAAATTTCAACTAACGGTTAAGATTGTACACACTTGCAAGCCCGTATCTATGGCTGCGTTCATTTCTTGTGTCTCCTAACATTTTTGCACTTAAATTATCGATTCTAGAGTTGATACCTGAGATAGACAGCGTCCTATGCAGGCAGTGCCTTTGTTCATATCAGAAATCGCACCCCCAAGGTATAGAGGAGGACTTAACATTTGTTTTCAGCTGCTAATTACTCTAGGAATTCTGGGTGCAAATATCATTAACTATTTCACTGCAAAGTTGCAACCAAATGGGTGGCGCATATCTCTGGGCGGTGCTGCAGTTCCTGCTATAATCCTTTTCTTAGGTTCCATTATGATTGTGGAGACTCCAACAAGCCTTGTAGAACAAGGCAAGAGTGAGCAAGGTTTAAAAACTCTGAAGAAGATCAGAGGTGTTGATAATGTTGATGAAGAGTATGCAGAAATTTTGAATGCTGTTGAATTTGCTAAACAAGTCCAACATCCCTTCAGGAATCTTATGAAGCGGTGTAGCAGGCCCCAACTTGTTTGTGGCACAATCATTCAAGTCTTCCAACAGTTTACAGGAATCACTGCAGTGGTGTTTTATGCCCCAGTGCTTTTTCAGACTATGGGGTTTGGTGACAATGCATCACTGTTTTCAGCTGTAATGGCTAATACACTTAAACCAGTATGCACAGTCATTGCAATTGTCTTTGTCGATAAGTTTGGAAGAAGGGCTTTGCTCATTGAAGGGGCCATTCAGATGCTCATTGCTCAGGTAAGGCAAAAGAAATACAGACTGATCTATTAAATTTCGATGTTGTCCTGAATTGGAATGTAGCAACTTGCCTTTGGAATGTGTTTGTTTGTGTATGCTAACTAAGTTTACAACAAAACCAAGTATTTATTTTCAGGGTACTCATTTTTATCTGGTTTGTCCATTGTAGTGTGCAATTGGAGGATTTCTTGCAGCTTTCCTGAAAACCACGAATGTTATGCCAAGACCGTATGCTTTGAGTGTGATCTTCTTAATCTGTATATTCTTGTCTGGTTTTGCTTGGTCATGGGGTCCCTTGGCCTGGTTAATCCCCAGTGAAACCTACCCTATAGAGACTCGAAGTGCTGGTTTTGCAGTAGCTGTTAGCATGAACATGTTTTCAACGTTCCTTGTTGCTCAATCATTCCTTACTATGCTATGCCACATGCGATCTGGGATTTTCTTTTTCTTTGCTGCATGGCTGACAACAATGGCCCTGTATGCACTTTTCCTGCTACCAGAGACAAAAGGGGTCATGATTGATCAAATGATTGAAAAGGTATGGAAAAAGCACTGGTTTTGGAAGAGTTACTACAAGGATTATGATACAGGAACAATTGGAAATCAGGGAATCCAAAATAAACCACTGGAAAAGCCAATTGCATAATTTGTGTTATTTTCATGTTTTGTGCAGTCCTTTGTATCTTGGACATAGTTTCTTTGTCGTTTCACTCATGCGCGAGAGTTAAGGACTTTTTCATATCTTTTCACATTTCTGCAATGTAGGATAATATAAATGGTCACTGTTTCTAATGAGCTGTTGACACATTGGTTCAATTTGACTTCCAGTTTTTTGCTTTGTGTCATCTTCTGATTTCACCCTTGTTTCACTTCATTTGCCCTCGTTAAGATTCCTGTGGCTACTACCATTTATTCTAATATAAAGATGCTGAGACAACGCTGAGAAGAATCAAAAACCTGAACCATTGCATTGATGGAGAAAAATTGGAACCTTGGCGGTATACCAGTTCCTGTAGGCGGGCAAATTCATGAAAACAGCTCTCTTTTGTCAACCGCTCTCATCCTGCTAAAACTTAATGTTTTTCTTTACCGTGATCGCCGATGAATTGTCACAGCAGTATACACTGTACACTCACTGGAGGTTCTGGTCTTTGCAAAGGGTGGCTATCGAACAAGACCAGCCATACGTACATATATATGTGGGCCTTTAGCGGTGACTTTATCTGAAGTTTCGTTACTCAACTTCAATATTTTCTCATTTTAGGAACTCCTAATGTACCTATGTCATGATCAAAGCTTATGTTATCTTCCCCAATTGGCCGATTTCATTCCGTCCCCAATCAGATAACATTAGAAATACACTCCGGGGACCTTAATGAAGGATAAATGAGAAGAAAACGAAAAATAGAGAATCACTTCCGCTTCCAGTTTAGCCCTTCAAATGAAGTTTCTTTTGGCCATGGGCATGCCCTTATTTTTCTAACAAAAAAGGTTTTAATTTCACCATGTTTTTCAAGCCAGAAATTATTTAGTGAGAAAAAGGGGCAGTTTCAACGGTCAAACTCGAAACTAACGCGCGTTTACATGATGATAATCCGTTGAAAGATAAAAAGATAAAAGTAAACAGTCCATTCAAACTTATCCAAAAAGGTTAGAGTAATGAGTCCAATGAAGTTATGACTTAAAATTTGAGCGATTTCAGGAATCAACGAACTAGGAATCAATTTCCAGGCTCTAAGACTTTCCGAACGCACAGCACAGGACTGTTTGCAACAGCTGAAATTCATTTGGCTTAAGCAAATTCACTTGACACAACTAGCTAGTCCTTTGGGAGGAGGAAAAATAATAGTGCAATCATGACTGGCTTAGCCATGGCTGAATCGGGCGGCGGCCAGGACTTGCCTGCCAAAGTCACGCTGCAGGTCCTTGTTTGTAGCATCATCGCAGCCTTTGGTGGTCTCATGTTTGGCTATGATATTGGCATCTCTGGTACCTTGATCATCATAATGATAAAGCCTTGTCAATTTATTTGATTTGATTTACCATGATCAATAAAGGATTGAAGAGATGAACTTGGCTTGCCTCTTATTTTTGCAGGTGGGGTCACTTCAATGGATGATTTCTTGGAGAAGTTTTTCCCAACTGTTTACATTAAGAAGCACAGAGCAAGAGAAAACAATTATTGCAAATTTGATAACCAATATCTTCAGTTATTCACTTCTTCACTCTACCTTTCAGCCATTGTTTTTAGTTTTGTAGCCTCTTTTGTTTGCAAGAAATATGGCCGAAAGCTAACGATTCAAACCGCCTCCTTGTTCTTCCTTGTTGGGGCCATTCTTAATGCTGCTGCTCAGGACCTTGGAATGCTGATAACTGGGAGGCTATTCCTTGGTGCTGGAGTTGGATTTGGCAACCAGGTATATATAACTGTGTATGCAAAGTTCAATAACCTGGAAATTTTTGGTTGAAGAGAATTTTAAGTTTCTTCAGTATTTGCATCTTTTCATATTTAACTGTATCGGAAATTTCAATGCAGGCAGTGCCATTGTTTATATCAGAAATTGCGCCTGCAAATTACAGAGGAGGCCTTAATATTTGTTTTCAGTTTCTCATCACAGTAGGAATATTAATTGCCAATGTGGTCAATTATTTTACTTCAAAGTTGCACCCACATGGGTGGAGAGTTTCTTTAGGAGGTGCTGCTGGCCCTGCTTTAATTCTCTTCATTGGCTCTTTAATCATCAACGAGACACCAACAAGCCTTGTCGAGCGCAGAAAGAGTGAAGAGGGCTTATATGTTCTGCAGAAAATTAGAGGCGTTGACAATGTTGATAAAGAATATGCAGAAATTTTGAATGCCATCGAATTGGCTAAAAATGTGAAACACCCCTACAGGAATCTCATGAGTCCATCTTACAGGCCTCAACTTATTTGTGGCACAATCCTTCAAGTCTTCCAGCAGTTCACTGGCATAAATGTGGTCATGTTTTATGCACCTGTACTCTTCCAAACTATGGGGTTTGGCGGAGATGCATCGCTGTTATCTGCTGTAGTGATTGATACAATTAATGTTGTATCCACACTGATTGCAATTTTCAGTGTTGATAGAGTTGGAAGAAAAGTACTGCTCATTGAAGCTGCTGTGCAGATGCTCATTACCCAGGTAAACAACTAAAACAGGAAAAGGAATGAACCATTAGCTATTCTGTCTTTTTTGCATTGGACCATTATCTCTTCTTTGTTAATAACTCCTATTTATTTCTATGTGAAATGCTGATATACATATATATATATATAACTTATAACATCAACCGTTCTTTGATAAACCCCACTAACCTTTTTCTTTTTTTTTTTCCTTGATTAAATTGCGTAGAAGCTAACAATATTTATTGTCACTACTTCACACAGAGTAGTTTCTTTTATCTTATTTTTATAGAGTGCTATTATAGGGACATAGTTTCCAGAGCTTTGTTACATAGACCGAATCGATTCCATAAGCATCCAAATGCATCCACTACTGCAAGCGACATTTTTTCTAGTAATTGTATATTTGCAGGTCTGTGACCCAATCCGTGTCCATCTCTCGTGTCTTCCTAACATTTTTGTTCCTCATAATGATGATTTCCTTCTTGCAGACAATAATGGGAGGAGTTCTTGCAGTGAACTTGAAGTCTACAAATATTATGCCAAAACATCCTGCCGTGTTTGTGGTAATTTTGATCTGTGTATTCGTTGCTGGCTTTGCCTGGTCATGGGGACCCCTGGGCTGGCTAATTCCTAGTGAGATATTCCCTCTAGAGACTCGAAGTGCAGGTTTCTTCTTCGCTGTCAGCATGAACATGCTGTGCACATTCCTCATTGCTCAAGCATTCCTGACCATGCTCTGCCACATGCGATCGGGGATCTTCTTCTTCTTTGCTGCCTGGGTCCTCGTGATGGGTCTTTTCGCCACTTTCATGCTGCCCGAGACAAAGGGTATTCCAATTGACGAAATGGTGGAAAGGGCTTGGAAGAAGCACTGGCTCTGGAAGAGATACTATAAGGATTCTCGTTCTGGCAAGGCAAAGATGGAATTCCAACAGAAACCAGAAGAAAGAGAAGTTGATTAGTGGCACAAGACAGCCTTTTTTTTTTTTTTTTTTTACAGGTTTTGGATGGCATTTTCGCACCATTTTCGAATATGCTATTGCCCGTCTGATTCCTAGCAAATGTGAAGATTGTAGCAGACTGAGTAAATTCCTTATGTTTACGGTCTTCAATAACTACAATCTTTCCTTTTTCATTTGAAAGACCCTGCAATTGATTTTGAAATTTGCTCTGTTTGGATTTACTAGGAGACAGGAAACACGTCTTCAAAATATAAACAGGTTTGAAAGAAAAAAAAAAGTAATAATAATAATAATAACAACACACTATCTATAACGTACACACAATGTGGAAATTTAGTAATAATTTATAGGTAAATATATTAATAAATTTCAAATTCGATTCATGAGAGCCATCGTCACTATAATAATAAGTGTTTTTTCTTTTTGGAAAAAATTGAATCAAGATGTAAATAATAACACCAACTTGAATACGTAAAAATAATAATAAAGTATGTTTTTTTAATTAAAAAAAAAAAACAAAAAGGATACCTGCGAGAATGAATCATGAAACAACGCTCAGGGTTACCCCGCGGAACTTGGAGCATTGTGGGCTCCAAAACTTTAAAAGTTTAGATTTTTTTCCCTAAAATTGAGCATGGTGTCTACATGTGATAATTATATTTAGTTTTGGTAATTTTTTTTTTTGTCTTTGTTTTCCTCATTCATCCACAGTAAACAATAAAGATAAAACAAATTCAAAATTTTATTAAATTTTATATTTCTTTTGAAATGACTTGTAAGTAATAATTGGTTATATGTTTATTTTTAATTCATTTTTAAAAAAAAATTAAAACTTTGTCTATCAAACGTCTTCTCTAAAATAAGTATGAATTTCGTGTTAATTTAGTATTAAGTGTGTTTTCTTTTACTCATTAAAAAAATTAACTTTTATATCAAGTTGGTTGGTAGTAGGATCCCAATTATATAGTATCAAAAATAAAAATTACATTTTTATAATAAAAAATTTTAAGAGACTCAATAATAATAAATTTAATTAATTTATATACTACATATTTATTATTTATATTACATTAATATCTTATATATATTACATATAATATAAAAAATAATTATATTCATTTAAATTTAATACTTTTTAATCTGACTAATTCCTTTACATTAATAACAATATTTTTTTAGCAATACATTAATAACTGTATTAAATAGAGATACAATAATTTGATGATAATTTATAATATCAATCCTTTTATTGACTTGGTTTAGCGCACCAATAGATTCCATTTCACTATTTGCATGGATTAAACCAAAATAATAACCCAGTGATTTTCAGTCTCAACTCGTAAAGTCATTAATATCGTTCTTGTGGCTTTTTTTTTTCACAAAAAAAAAAAAAAAAAGTCTTGACCAACAATGTATGGGTCCACTCTGAACAGTGTAGGACTTTTTAAAAGCTGCTGAATTGTCGTGTCCATGGCATCTTCTTTACATTGGACAAAACTGGTTTCATGTCGTTCTGCTTTCGAGTTCGAGCACAGAACAGAGAGGGAGAGAGAGAGCCAAAACGAAAGATGGAGACTTGCATTTACAAAGACGCCAAAGCACCGATCGAAGCTCGTGTAAAAGATCTTCTTTCGAGAATGACTTTGGAAGAAAAGGTTGCCCAGATGACTCAGATCGAGCGCAGGGTTGCATCTCCCTACTATCTTAGAGATATTGGCATTGGTGCCCTTCTTACTCTTTCTTGCCTTTGAAATAGGTTATGAACACAAATTTATAAGCTTTTTGTTGTTATGCGTTGTGGATATAAAATCAGTAAGGAAACGCATTTAAAGGGAAGGGCTTTTTAGTTGATAAGATGGTGGGTTCTTGAGACAATTTGAGAGAAAGAAGGAAAGGAAACCGATGTTAATTTTTTCGTGCGTGTTTGTTTTGTGGGGTTGATGTAAATTGTGGTTGTTTGCATTTTGGAGTGGAAAGTTTGGTCTTTTAAGCTCTTCTTTTGTGAACTGTTCGTTTTAGGGAGTTTACTTAGTGTTGGAGGCAGTGTGCCTTTTGACAACGCTTTATCCTCCGATTGGGCGGATATGATTGATGGATTCCAGCGGTTGGCACTTGAATCACGGCTCGGCATACCGGTTATATATGGAATGGATGCTGTTCATGGTAACAATAATGTCTATGGTGCCACCGTATTTCCTCACAATGTTGGCCTTGGAGCTACTAGGTGAGTTCATCAGCAGGATGATTGATCACTAGGAGCAAGTAAAAATAAAGGGACTCTAGCATTGTATACATTCAGTGCACACTAGAGAAAGATGATCATCCAGAATTAAAAAAAGAAACAAATGAGTCTCTAGCCATTACAGTGTCTTTTCCTTCATTAGAATTCACCATACGGTGATGTATTGCTCTGATTTTGTTTTTGAAATGTGATCTAGAG
The DNA here is from genome assembly GCA_021533255.1 of Ceriops tagal. Lineage (NCBI taxonomy): Eukaryota > Viridiplantae > Streptophyta > Magnoliopsida > Malpighiales > Rhizophoraceae > Ceriops > Ceriops tagal. Next base: position 9,484,536 of record CM038605.1, on the reverse strand, counting down.
ACGCAGATCTGATAAGAAAGATAGGGGCTGCCACAGCTCTTGAAGTTAGAGCGAGTGGTGTTCAGTATACTTTTGCTCCCTGCATTGCTGTAAGTATGCCAATCCAGAAGAAAACTCAACTTATTTAGGAATGGAGAAGAAGCTCAAATTTTGATAATGTCACAGTTTCTGTCCTATTAAGAAATGAGATGTGGCATTCAACAATTTTACATTTCATGGCAACTCAGGGCTCAAATCATGAGCTTTGGAATTCTAACAAAAGATGTTTGTATATATGTATTTCCGATACTATTTTTAGTTGTTCTACATATTCTTGTTTGCTGAGCAATTTATCTTTTACTGATCCTACAGGTATCTAGGGATCTCCGATGGGGAAGATGCTATGAGAGTTACAGCGAGGATGCCAATGTGGTTAGGAAGATGACCTCTATTGTCGCCGGCTTGCAGGGACAACCACCTGAAGGACATCCAAATGGCTACCCTTTTGTAGCTGGAAGGTAAGGAGAAGCTACATAAAATATCATCCTATGTGCACATGCATCTTCAGTGCAGTCAATTGTTCCAAGAAGCTGTTCTCCTTTCAGGACATCTGCTGATGCAATTCAAATTAGTTGGGAAAATGATGTAAAACAAGTCCAAAAAAATTGGGTCTGGGGAGAGGATAGAGATTTCTGTTTCTATATGTCTGACAATTGATATCCACTTGTACTGCAAATCTGGTGGTTTTACAAAAAACTTTAGTCTCAATCATGAAGCATTCGTTTATCTAACTGAGCACCAGAAAAATGTTCTCACAGTTTCCATTATTCTTTTGGAGTGCATGCCAGAATGTTGAGGATGTTTTATAAAAGTGAGAGGCATCTAAGTAATCTAATTTAACATACAATTAAGATCCAAATGTCAGGGGAGTGTTATAAAATGTTTGGCACCATAAGTTGCACTTTCTTATGACAGACTGTTTTTGAAAGCACCACATGGTATTCACCAACAATTGAGCTGGGGCTTATGTTTTTACTTTTCAGAGCATAATTGGATCAATCCTTTAAATCTACTTCCTCTTATGTGTTAAGAGGCATCTGGAATCGTCTCTTTCCAGATGCATATCAATCCTTGTCACTTAAATTCTTTAGTTTTTTCATTCCCTTCTTTGCTTTGATAGGGGCTTCTTCACTCAGTTTTACAATCTCTTTTGCTTAATGCAGGCATACCTGTGATATATTGTATTCTTTTTAAGCGAGCATGTTACTCCTAAGTCCAAGGTGCATGTCTCTAATTGGCTACTTATTTCATATCAGAAACAATGTTATTGCCTGTGCTAAGCATTTTGTTGGAGATGGAGGTACCAATGGAGGTAAAAATGAAGGAAATACCATATTGTCCTATGAAGACCTAGAGAGGACACACATGGCACCTTATCTAGATTGTATTTCTCAGGGTGTTGCCACTGTTATGGCATCCTACTCTAGTTGGAATGGACGTCAACTACATGCTCACCATTTTCTCCTGACAGAAATTCTAAAAAATAAGTTAGGCTTTAAGGTAAAGAGCACTGATTTTGTTCATTTAAGAAATATTCTGAAATGCTTATTACTTTGATCATTAACAAAGTGCACCATTGTCCTTTGGCATTTAAACATACAAAAAAATTCTCCAATATTTGGTTAAGCATGGGCCAGGTTCTTATGCTTCTGATTCCCTTATCAATAATTGAAGACATGCAACTACTTCTGACGTTAGAATGACTTTATTTCCTGATTTTTATTTTTTTATTTTTGCCTTTTCTTTTGATCTTTTTGGAGGGAGGAAGAGGGCTATTACCTTTAAATGTTGCATACCAGAATTTATATGCTGTTGTTTATTTCTGGAACTGGAAACTGCTGCACTTCTGGTTGTACTTTGAGCAATATTATGTTGCAGGGTTTTGTGATATCTGACTGGGAAGCACTAGACCGCCTTAGCCAACCTCTTGGCTTAAACTATCGTCATTGTGTTTCCTCTGCTGTTAATGCTGGAATTGACATGGTAAAATTCCAAATAATCACAGAATGCTTTCCCTAATTGATGCTTTGATTTCACTGACTGAGAAAATATGCAGGTGATGGTGGGTTTTAAACATGAACAATTTTTGGAAGATCTGATATCTCTGGCAAAATCAGGAGAAATACCAATGGCAAGAATTGATGATGCTGTTGAGCGAATACTGAGAGTGAAATTTGTTTCTGGTCTTTTTGAACATCCCTTTGCTGATAGATCTTTATTAGACCTAGTTGGTTGCAAGGTAAATTTCTGGACCATTGTCAACTTTACCTTACTTTCTTAGTGGGATGGTTCCCCCAATACAAAATAAAAGATTCCTTCATTTCTTATAAGATGGTTTTTTCTTTCCTTCTGTCTCTTCTTTTTGGTTCAATGAAGGCTAATGGCCAATATCTGGACCCACTGGGACAAAAACCTGGATCCTCTTAGTTCCTAAGGGTGTCTTCACCATTGTACTACAAGTTCAGGACTAGTTCTTTCACTTTTAGTTATGTTGAGAATTGAAGTATCTCTGGTAATGAGAAAAGCTTAATCTATTTCTTTTACTGGCTTGGTTCACAGTACTATATGAATGAGACACAGCGTCAAATTATTTTGGATGTTGATACAAATTTCATGTGTTAATAATAGTTGCTGATCTATTGCTTGAGACATCTTTCATCTTATGAATGTTTTCCACAGTTACACAGAGAGCTAGCACGTGAAGCTGTTCGCAAGTCCTTGGTACTGCTAAAAAATGGGAAGGATCCAAAGAAACCTTTGCTACCGTTAGATAAAAATGCAAAAAAGATTCTCATTGCTGGGACACATGCTGATGATCTAGGATATCAGTGTGGAGGGTGGACTAAAACTTGGGATGGAGCTGGTGGCAGGATTACCATTGGTATGCCCTAATAGGCTTTACCCTGGCAAATATGTAAAGTAACTTGCCTATTATTTGTGTTTTGTGGTTTTCTTTCACAATATGCCTCATTCCTCAGTAGGAGAGAATTATTATTTGTTTGTAAGTGGTTGCTTTTTCCTGGCCATTCCCTTCTGCACCTGCAGCCCTTATCCTTGTTTCACTTCCCATCTCCTGGCACTGGATGCTGGCTATCTGATGAAGTGCATAGAGATATACTACTTTTGCACATGAATGTTGATGTTAGTTTCTTTTTTCATTGGATGCAATAACTAACATCTATTTGAACCCACTTTTGGAGAATTTAAAACAATATTCAGGTGCAAACTCCATTTAATTAGGAAAATCTGACTCCTCCATTTGCTTCATATGTCCTCCGTGCAAATTTCAATACTTTATCTAGAAATTATTACACTCACGATTCATATTTTAGGGACAACCATCTTGGATGCTGTCAGAAACTCAGTGGGTGAGGAAACAGAAGTGATCTATGAGAAGTATCCATCACCAGACACCTTAGCAAGGCAAGATATTTCTTATGCAATTGTAGCTGTTGGTGAAGAACCATATGCCGAATTTACTGGTGACAATTCACTGCTTGTTATCCCCTTCAATGGATCTGATCTGATAAGCTCAGTTGCCGAAAGAATCCGCACATTGGCAATTTTGGTGTCTGGAAGGCCTTTAGTCCTGGAATCACAGCTCTTAGAGAAGATAGACGCATTTGTTGCTGCTTGGTTGCCTGGAACCGAGGGAGAGGGAATTACAGATGTTATCTTTGGCGATTATGAATTTACAGGCAGACTGCCAGTGACATGGTTTAGATGTGTGGGGCAGCTGCCAATGAATACCGGAGACAATGCATATGATCCTTTGTTCCCCTTTGGTTTTGGGTTGACATACAAGAAAGAAAAATCTTTAGACTGAATTTTTGGCAGACTGGGTGGGCCTAAGGTCCAAGTTTCTCGTATTCAATTATGTTGACAGGGGTGCAATGTGTGTACCAAACCTGTATTTTACTTATTCATATCAATTTTATGGGTCCCTTTTTTTTAAGCGTGTAAGTTGTTAAAACTTAGGTGGACTTCCAAAGTAACTGTTGGCTTTCCAACGGCTTCACAGGACTTGCCGGATCAAAATATAATCTCCAACTCAAGCCAACCAAAAACCCAATTTAATCATTATTAGCGGTTCTAACCTGGCCATCACATCGTTGTTACCCGATTGATCTCGGTCAGAGTCAATTAACTGGGAAAAAGAAAATTTGCCATTTTGAGGGCCAATTAAGGCATCGCGGTTATTACGGATTTTTTCCTCCGACAAGGTAAGCCAGCAGTTGCAATCGGTGAACACTCTTTAGACCACTGTCGACTTGTGTGCCGAATCAGAATATTTACTACAGAACCTGACCATTCTGTTATTCAAAAAAATATTATATTAAGAAGATGAGCTTCACTGGACACTAGTTAACAAGATAATCCCCATGACCATGCCATGAGAGGAATCAGAATATAGCTTAGGAACCATAAAGGCACCAAAAATAACCGAAAGTGTTCAAGACTAAGACTTAATAGAATCATAGAATGTATGTGGTTGTTGTTGCTGTTGCTGGTGAAGGTGCTACCTGATGCAAAGAGTAGGGTGCACACAGTGTTTCTTTTCCATGCAAGTCGCGGAGAGGCTGCTTCTCCTTTTTGGAAAAAATGGTGGCCGCCGGCTGGTTTTTTCATCTTCATTACATATATAGAAGCCTTAAAACATGACCCCATATGCTGCAAAAATAATAATAATAATAATAAGGTAGCCCTGTAGATGATGCTGCCTTGTTGTATTCTTTGCTTGACCAAAACGAATGAATTTCTTTCCCCTTCCTTTTTTGATTTTGTCCCGTAATGAGATGATGTCACAAGACACAGGCATTCTTTCATGGCATTCTTTCACAAGACACAGGCATTCTTTCATGTCATTTCTTTCGTTATCCATAACGAAACGAGAAGAAAATGTATGTGGTGGTTACAAGGACAATCGAGCTGATTAACTTGCAGACTATCGTCTGATTGATTGGGATTTGATTCCTAGGAAAGTCAACCGTGATTTCCGTATAACAGAGAGAATACATATGGCCGATTGTGGACATTAAGAAATAATTATGAGAATTAAAATTATAACCTTTTGGCTCATTAAAGAAAAGGCAACTTTGCTTCTCACACAAGCTATTAGTCTAGCTGTAGCTAGGTAGCTTGACAAGCGCAACGTTAGCAACAAAGATTGAAATCTCGTAAATCTAGCACAGTTAAAATTTTTAGAATTAAGAGTTCTGACAATTTTGTTAGAATTTTTTTAGTTTTTATCTTCGAATTTTAACCTAAGGATTCTATGCTTCTTTCTTAACCCCCTTCCCCCCCCCCCACCACCCCACAAAAGCAACAAAATAAAATCGTAACACTTGCGAGCACCCCCGAAAAAGGTCTGGCTATAATAAGTCTTGTACCTAACTTTTAGTACTATTGGCCTTGGAAAATTTTAATATTATAAGTCTTATACCTAAATTTTAAATAATATTGTAAAGTCTTTCTACGTAGACCCAGAATCACAATGATGCTTTAATGGGCTTGCCTTAGAAAATTCTGGTGCGAGTACGACTCTCTTGCGCACAAGGATTAGATACCCAATCTAAGTTAGAAAGGAGTGTCTTGCATATTTTAATTGTGAAGTTAATCGGTTATGGGGACCACCACCAAAGTTAATACATTTGATCACTGAAAGCTAATCTGACCTAAATCCTTCTTAATATAAGGCTATTTAACAAATTATCCGTGATATCATCCTCTTTCCAAAGAGGATCTCTTGGTATAGATCTCATAACGAAGACATGAATTAAAGCACATGATTTAGTGGAATGCAGAGTCATCATCAACTAGGGCCTGGACGTCAATCCCGGTCAATTGGGGCTATTTGGGATTAAGAAATTTGGATTAGTGATAATCTGAAAGAGTTAAAATAGATGGCTGGGCACCATGAAAAATCCCAGGTCAAGTGCTCTGCGACTCGGCCTTTTCTCATTCAACTATTTAAGCATTCAGGTTTTTTTGGTAGGTCAACTATTCCCATAATGGGGGTTATGGAGTGCAGAATCAAATACCCACTCAGACATGGGAAATGTACCAAAAATTTCTGCGTCATGTCACGATTCACCCTTGTTTTGACATAAGAAAGAAAGAAAGAAAGAAAAACTATTTACATGACTCGAATATGTAACCTTCAATTCACAATGCAGTAATAAGTTTATGTTACACCAACTACTCTCCCAAAAGTGAGATGCTAATGTTGTTACAGGGTTTTATGACCAACTATACCATTCAATTATCAATAGTTTATTTCGTTAATCAGCAACCATTATAAGTAGCTATACACCTGCTAAAGTTTAAAGTTATTATTTGATCATGCTTATCAAATTGATTCCTTTCTTGCATTCCCCGCATGTACTTGGAATTCTATATCTTTGCTCGTTGATGTCAATCTGTTTCTGAATTATTGTAAATTCTAGTCTTGTCTCAAAATAACCACCTTACAGCATCAAATGGGGCAGGCAGAGAGGCAAACCTGTGTGAAGTCTGCCGTTGAATCCAAAATCACATCCAACAGAACAACATCACAGTTTTAAATACAAGGATATAACGGGATTTGAGACCTTCCTTATCAGTTTTACAATTCAGAAAGGAAATTCCGAAGCAAAATATAGTTGTGTGTCCCCCAATGAAATGTACACAAAAAAGAAAAAAAAAGACCAGGTATTTGCATAAATAAGCATAGCTACGCTGATGAACTAAATGGAAAACCTCGTTATTGTGAGAGGAAAAATCAACACAATTGTGCTCTTATCCATGAGGGTAATGCTGTGGATATTGCATCTGAAAAGCAATGCTTTGAGATCCAATATAAGATTGATGGACAGCACCTCTGTGCAAATTTTGGCCCTGCATTTTAAGCCCATTTGAGTTGATTCCATAGGGAGAAGACATAAGCATATTTCCCTGCATTGGATTGAATCCCATTGTCACGAAGCTGTTGGATTGATCCCGCTGAAGATTAGTTCTAGGCATGGCTGCCAGCGCAAACTGATCAGGCGAAGAACGTTTCTTGTTGTCTGGTGATGGAGTTCTCTCATCATGGAGATTTACAGTTGTTATGTCGTGAATGCTGGCTCTCCTCTTATCTTTTGCCCCAGAAAGCTGCCTGATAAAGTACTTCTGTGCATGACTAGCCACCTGTGTTGGAGTTCTAGTGATCACAAAATTGCGTGATATGTTTCTCCAGTCTCCTTTGCCGTATTTCTTCAACCCCATGAGGAAGCGCCTGCAGTCAGTTGAATTGTAATTTCCACTATTTTGCCAACAACAAATTGAGTACAGAGTAATTTCAAAGTGCAGCTCTAAGTCAACGACCAATATAAATCTCTTGCATTATAAGTACACTAAAATACGAAACAAGGGTCTGACAGCTGCCAGGGGCATTTATGTTTGCTCCAAGTTCTCTACATGGCATCCAAAAATGGTTATGAACTTAAAGATCCAGTGCAGTTCATCTTTCCTTCTAGATTAGATCCTTGCTTAGATTTTGTTCTCAAACCAAAAGAGTTCAAGAACCATTACTTTTCAACATAACAAACGACATAAAAATTCAACTCACAAAATCTAGTGGAGATGAAAAACATTAACTTTTATTCTCAAGTCACCTCATTCACAATTAAATTCTCAGAAAAAAAAAAAAGAAGGAAGAAGAAGAACTTACTTATGTTCCTCCTCTGTCCATGGAACCCCTTTCTTCCTCTCCTGATCAGCAGGCCGACTTGATGAAGAGCTCTTACTGCCAATCACAGATGAGTGTTTGAACCCATAATTGCCATGACTGTCAACCCAATCCAACGTGAATGGAGAGGTTTCATAGCCAGGAATTGGAATCAGCCCTGCCTCTATATTGCAAACATCAACTTCTAATTCCTTGTACTGCTTCATCACATCGGCTACCGTCTTCCCTGGAATCATTGCTGCTACCTTTTGCCATCTATCAGGAGTATCCTTATCATACACTGCAAGAGCATTTTCAAAAGTCTTGTTCTCTGCCGGTGTCCATTTCGTGCTGCTTTTGCTCTCGTTTATAAGCCAATTCGTGCCCAAAGAAGGGGTTGCAGGGGAGAGAATTTCCACATCCCACTTCATTGCATCAAAATTATGAAAGCAAAACTACCACAGCATAAATTTGAATTGGAAGAAAGCTTGGAAAACAGAAGTTGGACTGTTGGAAAGGAGAGGAAACAGGGGAAGAGAAGGACAAAACTAGAGAGGAAATGAAGAGTGGTGGAGGTTTCACCAGAAAAATATCAGTGTTAAATCAGAAGGCATTTGCAAGGAATCAGAATAGCTTTTTGTGTATAGTCATAACCATATGGAATCTAGAAAGGAGCAAACTTTTTTAAAAAATCAAAGGTAATTTAATAAAGACAATCTTAAACTAAAATACTCCTCAAGTGTTTCAAATTAACCCAGGAAAGATGTGAATCCAGCTAAACCGCCCAAGGAAGCAACCAGAGAAAACCCAGAAAAATGAGAGCAACCCCAGGAACAAATTAAAAAGGAACTGCAAAAGAAACTGACAATAACCTATAAAGAGGAAAACTTGACGTGAAAATTGCAAAAAAAAAAAAAAAAAATAACAATTCTCTATGCAGTCTCTTTGATGTCCCAAAATGGAAAGAAAAGGAAGACTGGATTCTGGAGATGAGTTGAGAGGCAGAAGAAAAAGCTAAAGAAAGCTTCTTGGAAATGGGAAACCCAAGTGGGAAGACAGGTTAGAAAGTGAATTCCCTGAGCCGTTGCAGCAATGCGAAAAGCTAGGCAAAGAACTTTTCTTTTCTTCCTTTTTCTTACACCTTGAAGTCTGAATAACAAAGAAAAAGAGCAGAATGGAAAACAAAGTAGGACTGCAGAGAGTAGAAGAGAGCAGAATACTGATAACAAGACAATCTAACTCCAACACCCCATAAGTTTCTTTGCTAACAATTTTTTCAGAGAGAGAGGGAAGGTGGTGGATTGTGATTGGAGGGTATGAGACCTTTGGATTCTGCAACTTAAATGGAAAAGCTTACTCTTATAATTGTCGCGGTCTGTTTCCTTGCCTTTCAAGTTTCTGTTAGGAGTTTTAATGACAAAATCTTTCTATTTGAATCGTCAGAAATTAGCTCTATCTTTGCATAAACGCAATTGGCATTCGCCATAAGACATGCGCATATGATTTTACACTATTTGATTACACATTTGTCGTAAACTATGCATTTACAACAATAAAAAATACAACAACAACAACGGTGATAATAATGCGACATAATAATTTTTATAATTAATTCACGTAAAATCCTTGTCCAAAATGGGCTACTCATGAACAAACAGCAAGCATACATGTTAGGTCATTTCTGGAACTATTATATTGTCTTTTTTTGTTTTTTTTTTTGGGAAGACACTCTCTCAATGGCAAAATTATCTGCGTCAGACAATGGTTTCAGTTTCGTGTGAACGTTTACATCGTGCATCCTACGACACATATGTCTGCATCCAAAAATTAGTTTGATCGGGGACGGTCTTAATAGTGGTTGCCCGACTTTGCATCACATTTTTTATTCGAGACCATTGGGCCGGGGGGGGACCCACGCGGTTAGAACACTTCTCATTGGTCAGGCTCCGAACATTATTGAACGGTTTAATTTTTTTGGTAGAAACTTGATTTCACCACGTGGCAAAGGACATCCGTGTTCTTCGTGGAAATGTGGAAGGGCTCCACCAATGAGCTGTACCCACGTAGGAATTCAACAGTGAAATCGCGAACCTGAGAGCAGCAGATCATTTTGGAGTTGGGGACCCCGGGGGGGGGTTGTTTTTTGCGCCATTTGCCAACCTTTAGCCACCAGCCAGCCAAGCCGACTAACCACCGCATTTCACATCCCCCTCTCGCTTTCCCCACCCCCCCCCCCCTCATACTGTTTGGCGCGTGGCTCCACGCTCCCACCGCTCCTCTGCCCAGCTCAACCAATTCAAGCAGCCGGTCCCCTCCTGCTGAGGTGCCCACCTGCTCCACTGCCTTTGAGTATAAAATTCTAAAAACAAATGGAAAAAAAAAAAACATTAGCAAGAGTGAATATAAAAATATTTTAAATAGTATAAAATAAGTGAAAAGCATAAAATGATTAAGAAAAAAAATACACAAAAATAAAAAAATACAAAGTTGGCTGGGGGGGGGGTGGCCCTGTACCAACTTTAAAACTAGAGATATGTCTCTCCTGATATAAGCTTACGAAATTTTTAAGTTAAATACTTGTACGACATGAAATTAAAATCTAATTTAGCAAAATGCTTTTCTAAGGGTGACCTAAACGAGCACTTTTTTGTTATCAATTCGTGCAAATACACATACATGTCCAGAACTTTGCATCACACATATCCGTTACTTTCCTTAAAAAAAAAAATAACATATTAAAATATACAAATTCACATTTATAAAGTGCAAAAATTTTATTTTTTTTTATCAAAATGAGACTTCATCACATTTTTTTCATTAAATTTGTGAATGTTTTCCTGTCTACTCTTTGTATTAGTGCACTTAACGACAGACATTAAATTTAAATTAAATTAATTTTAATATTGCTTGTTCTAAAAAATAAAAAATTTGGAGATGTACAGTAAGCAAGAAGGTTCAAGAATTACCTCTTCTTTCTTTCCTACACGGAGTTCGTCGCATTTAGCTGGCTTTTAAGTGGACCTAAAAAATAGGCCCGATTGTTCGATCTTTTGCCTATTTCGTTATTGCCTTTGCCCTCTTGGACTAGTCGTTAGGATGGCCCCAAAAATTTTTTCATAAAAAGGTCGCAGCACTTTAGCCATTTAATTTTTTTTTTCTTTTGCCAAATATCAGTAAAATTATTGTATTATAAATCCGAGTTGTAAAAATAATCTTTTTATAAAGGTTGAGATAAAATTATATGTACAAACTTCAAGTTAATAGTACGACTCTTGCCAGTGCAATTTTTACTTATTCAATGCAATCCTTTTCATATGTCTAATTAACAAGGGTGTTGCATAATTATGAACATTCAAAACCATCAAGATCAAGTGCATACAAAATTCTTAATGTCCCCGTGATGATGAATTAATTCCCATGGAGTTTGTGCAAAAGGGTTCGATAGACCCAAGGAGGTTGTGCACTGTAACCCAAGTGGAGGAGCTAAAATCCGCCATTCGGTTGCTCCCCATATGGGCAACTGGTATCCATCTTTGCAGCAGCCTACAGCCAGATGGGCAACCTATTTGTGCTGTAAGGCGAAACTATGGATGCACGCGTTGGCAACTCGAGCTTCAAAATCCCATCAGCATCTCTTTCCATCTTTGACACGGCGAGCGTCATTTTTTGGGTCCCCATATATGATAGAATCATTGCCCCAATTACAAGAAAGTTGAATGGCCTCAGTAGTGGCATCACTCAACTGCAGCGAATGGGCATTGGCCTCTTTATATCTCAATATTTGCAATGCTATCAGCAGCACTTCTGGAACTCAGAAGACTCAGAATGGTGAGAAGGGACAACTTGTATGATGCTGAGTTTGTGCCCCTTTCTATATTTTGGCAAGCTCCGCAGTATTTCCTCATAGGCTGCGCGGAGGTTTTCACATTCATCGGGCAGTTGGAGTTCGTCTATCAGGAAGCACCGGACGCAATGAGAAGCACGTGCTCTGCACTGTCACTCACCACCAACGCGCTTGGCAATTTACTTGAGCTCTCTCATGGTAACACTATTGTACCAGGTACCACTGCTAGGCATGGAAAAGCCTGGATGGATACCGGATAACCTGAACTATGGTCAGATTGATTACTTCTTCGGGCTGTTGGCAGCCCTCAGTGTGCTGAACTTCACGGCCTTTCTCTTGATCCCCAAATGGTACGCCAACAAACAAAACGCCAGTGGAAACCCTTCGTTGTTTGCATTACTGAGCTTTTATTTTGGTCCCTGAAACATACGAGAGGAACTAGTGTCTTCAATGCACATATATTTCCATTTATTAAAAAACAAGAGACAATAAAAAGTCATTTAAATTTAAATTAATATAAAAAAATGTATCAAATTACCAATCACATGATTACTTCACATATTTAGCAAATTAAAACGTCAGTCTTACGAGGTAAAATAGAAAACAAATTATGACATTCTGATGTACAAGGAGGTGTTCTAATGCGCCGGGCTCACTATTTACAAGTTTACAAGGTAGACTTGACCACAGGTCAATTTCAGACCGATCTTGGCTCCGATCTAACAGTTAGGATCTGTAACGCCGACTCGAACTAATTCTAACTCAGAACCGGAACCGCAGTGCCAGTTCGAGCCGGTAAAGGTTCCAAAAAAAAAAAAAAAATCAGAAAAAGAAAGGGCAGATTAAAAATGGGCCCAATAGCGCATTGAGGCTGTGATCCAGTCAGCCCTGGCCCACCGTATACATAACCACAATTCCTCGCAAGTCTCTGTCCAATCGCCTCAAGCTCGGTGGAGCTGAACCGATCTTCTTCTGCGTGGGAACGCCGGCTGGTCTTCCTTTCCAAAAGCGGTCAACGATCGTCACCGGAGAAACCATGGTTCGCAAAAGTCTTGAAGAACCGAAAAGAGGTAAAAAAAAAAAAGAAAAAAAAAATCAAAGTAAAATCTAAATTCTTCTAACAGCAATTGTAATGGCTTGTTATGCTTTAAACCGATTTTGGCGTCCAAGCTGTTCGATGAAATGTCTGACACGTTTCCTTTTACTGTTTTCGTTCGGGACAACGGGCTTGGAGTACTTGAAATCAATAAATTACGATAAGTACCTGAGAAAAGTTGGGTTGGGGAAACGTGACTACTTCTTTTGGAAGCAAATAGGCAAGTCCCTGCTGTGGGCTTACGCTGTTGCCGGCGCTTTGTGGTGGTACAATGAGAATTCGCCTTTGGGGTGGTGGCCGACGACTATAAGGCCAAAGGAGGAGAGAGAGCTAGCTCATTTGTACGAGAGAGTAGATTACCCGTACCCGGGGGATAAGGAGGCGATGGAAGAGTTTATTGCCAGTGGGAAAATGATGGGCACGTCCATTGGCCCGAAAGGGACTGTGGAAGATGAAGATGGAGGTGTGGTTAATTATCAGAAAGAACTGGAGATGAAGAAGTTTGAGCAGGAAGCACAGAAGATGTGGCTGAGGATGAGGAATGAAGTCATTCAGGAGCTTCAAGAGAAAGGGTATGATGTTGAGTAAGCTATAAATCATAGTTTGTTGCACTTTTTTTTTTGTTTTTTTTTGTCTTTCAATGAATGATCGTAATTAATGGTCATGATAATGCAAGCTGAATCTCGTTTATCTCGTGTTAATTGACTCTGTCTGTGTAATGGAACTCTTTTGTGTTTGTTTAAGAACTGGATGCTAAGTGATTCTTGAACCTTGGATGTTCTATTGTTATATTTCTTACTGGCTGTGGATGGATGTCCAAATTCAATGTTCCTTGCAAGTCTCAAAGATGCACAAGGCGTGCCTAACAGGGCAAGAGTTGCATCCATTGAGCATCTAAACTTGCTCCACTTGCCAAACCAAGAGATGAAATAAGGATTACTTTTGTTGAAAGTGGGCATTGCAGCAAGAAGGCCAAGATAAGATTTTCATTGACTCCAGCAATTAAATATGAGCAGATAAGGTTATTTTTTGCATCGGTGTAATTTTGTCTCAGTTGCTTGTCTCCTCTTGAATCGTCACCCTCGGTCTCAGCATGGTAATCCTTCGAATTCTGTGACACGTTAGTTGCTTGTAATGCCACTTCACAATTATGCTTTAGGTTAACAGAAAATCACTCCGCAATACCTCTTGCAGGTGGTAGATATCTCAACATTATAACATCAAAAACTATCACCGTTTTCAGGGACATACAGATCGGAAGCTAACTCATAATCAACTTTAATTTGATACTCATATGTTGCAAATGGAACAGGAAGTCGAGCCTGCAGACCAATTGATTACATTCATTATTGTAATCTGATGTCAGGCAAAGAACAGTCAATTATATAAAGGCGTGCTTTCATCTATCCAACAAGAAGAGACAAATTGATGATTCATGCCTTCATAGCATCACCTACTATCGAAGAATAACAAATATGCCTTCAGAAAACATTTGTTCCCACAAAGTGATTCACTAGCCTAGTCTTTCTAGGCTTGCTTCTCCCGTAACTCCTAACTGGTGTCAAGTAGAACCTTAATAAGGCATTATCAGTGTGGTTAGGAGAATGCCAAGTGCTAGAGTTCCTCCGCAGCAGCAGAGCTTCTCTTCTCTTCGTGCCATTCTCTTTGGCCTCAATATCACATGTACTGGACGCCATCTTGGGGGAGTCCCTCGCACTAAGAGTGTAGCTTCGCAAAAGCTTCTGGCTCGCAACCTCATTTGACTTCTCATTGGCACCCTCGCTCAACTTATTCAAAGACTCTACCATTGGCGTATCACCTGCATTTCCACCAATACTGCTTTCCTCATCTCCAGATTTGTTCTCACTCTTACCATGCATCAGACCCCAGATATTCCACAGGCTGCACTGCGAGTGTGACCGCTTGAATTTAAAACCCCTTTTACTAATCGAACCAACACCAAAACCAACATCCTTGGTGAGGGAATCAACAACACTTTCTCCAGCATAACCCTCAGGCGAGTACCAATTAGAATCTCTCAACTCTTTCTCCGTCACCAACAGCTTTGCCCTATGGAATAAACCAACTGTTTCAGGAGAAACCTTGGCATTAGATAAGGACTTCAACTCATCATCCACTGTCCTATTCAAACTGGATTTATCAAAACCCCTTAGCCACCTCCTGTCCGAATAATAATCCCTGGTCTGCGTGGTTCCTCCAGAACTACTCCTCCCTGCATTCTTTAAATTCCTGTTATCTTTCAGATTGTCAGGCTCATCACCAGACAACTTCACATCCTCCACAACTGAAATCATTGATGTCAGCCTTGGATGTGTTTTGCCAATCAAATACCCATTCCATGAAGCCCTGGGCTCATCAAAAGATTGCATTGAACCATCAATAGAAAGCCTCGCAAAATCAACAGATAATCTGGGATCAGTATCACATGATTCCCTACCAAAACCATATTCCCCCATCTCAGATTGAGTCTCCCTTGGCTTCTTCCCTACGTTGAACCTCTCCCTTTCAATCAAATCTGGGTGGCCGCCAGCAATCCCATATCTCTTTTTAATCTTCTTCTTCTGTGCCCGTTGCCATTTCACTAATTTATTTCTAAATACCGAAGCTGCCTCCCAAAAACTCCTTGCAATGCCCTTAAAATCACTGCCTGCATTTCTGTTTCTTTCCCATTCAAGATCTATAAGTTCCATCATTGTCTTGAACTCACCATTCTCTTCAAAAATTTCAACATCTTCTTTAATTACATCGCCCCTTTGGGGAATCACGTCCTTAGAAACCCCAATATACGCTGCATTTTCCTCCTCTTCTTTCAATTCAAGCCTTAAATCCAACGCCCTTGGCTTCCCATTCGATCCGGTTCTTCTTTTATCATCTAAATGGAAGAGATCGGCGAGAGTGTTAGAGGCCCTCACGTCGCACGACTTCCGGCGTGGCTCGGCGACGGTAGTTGCGCCGGCAGTGGAGAAGGAGGCATTGATGTTTGATGTGCTGGAGTAGGATTTGCTGCGGCGGAGCTCATCGGCTAGGTGGTTGATGGGGGTTTCCCGGCGGGTGTCTCGGTCAATGCCGGCAAGACGTTCTCGGAGACAGGAGGCGCAGAAACCGGTGATGGGTTTGTGCGGGTGGAGGTGGCAGGTGGAATGACGGTGGCAGTGAGCTTGCGGCTGCGGTGGAGGAGTCATGGCTGCTGGTGGTCGTGATGGTTGGGGCCCGGAATGGGGACAAAGCTCATGTTTCAGAGACAGCGGAGTGGCTGGCAGTGGGAGTGAGCCAAAGAAGTGAGACGTCAAAGCTTGTTTGTGGGTAGCAAACGCAAACGACACAGAACCCCCCCCGGATAAACCCTTCCCTAAATTTGGGCTTTTTTTAAAATCTTGAGAATAATAATTAAATTATATTTTTTTTTTCTGGACGCATTGAAAAGGAAAATACAAAAAAAAAAAGAAAAAGTAATATCATATCTTAAATTCATTTGACAAGATCTCCAATGACATATACACGTTCTTCGCTACAAAGAAAACCCAATAAATAGATAAATAAACCCTTAAATTTATTTGGTAAATAAAAAAAATGGTACAAAATTATTAACTTTATATCCGTGAGCGCGACGCCGTCTCCGAATGCCGCCCAAAGCTACCCACGCGCCACCGTTGTTGAGCTGAGTTTCTAGTGGCAGTCAATCACGCAAAAAACCCAGATCAGATGGAGAAGGCCAGGGAGTTTCTCCAGCTGAGCAAAGAACAATCCGAGAGCGTCTCGCGCCTCGAAATTCAACGTCATCGGGTCGGTCTCGACCCCAGCTTCTACGAAGACTTCGCCTTAAGAGGCATCCGGGTCGACCGGGTCGAGCCCGGCTTCGTCTCTTGCACTTTCGAGGTCCCCCCTCGCCTCACTGTAAGCCACACCCTAAAACCCTTTCTCTGATTTCTACATAATTTTGCGAAATTTATTGTTCCAAAGTTAAAATTTTGGATTTTTTTTTTCATTTTGGGGTTGGATATTTGGCTTAATTTTGTGACTTTTATTTTGTGCAGGATAGAAATGGGAATTTGGCTACGGGGGCTATTGCAAATCTAGTTGACGAAGTGGGAGGTTCGGTGGTTCATGTAGAGGGTCTTCCCATGAATGTCTCGGTGGACATGTCGATGTCGTTTCTGTCGTCGGCGAAGCTTAATGTAATAAATAAAGCACTTTCATTTGTAATGTTCTGATTACACCTTTACTTGATTCACTTTGATTTCCATTGTTTTCCTTGTATTAGCAAGATTCTGCTTTTGTGTATATCTGGTTGATGTAGGTGAATTTTGTCAATATCTGGACAATTTTCCATCTCCCCAGGTTCCAATTTTTTTGTTGACGAGGAATCCTTTTTAGGCCAATCCCGGGCTTGCTAGCACGACACCCAATCATCGCAGCTGCCTACCTGAAACATCCCCAAGTTCCAATTTTCCTATGTTTGTGTTCTGTACTTTAACTTGGAAAATTGTATTGTATTGGGAACAAGTTTTTGGTCCAGGATTGTGTAACTACCCTTTGTTTCTTGTTTGATGATAGTGGAAGAAGAGTGAATTTTTGTTAGGGATGTATGGAAAGTGATGGAGAATAAAGGCCTTTGAGGAAAAGTTGATGGTTCTACTTCCTAGATTTCCTTTGCTTTTGATTTGTTTAGTTTGGGTTTTTTTTTTTGGAATATGTTTTCCAATTATTTCAGCATGATTGTAATGTCTAGATGGCTTGAATATTGTTTGTTTGGGTTAGTTTCTTTTCAAATAGGTTTTTCAACTATTTCAGCTTTGTTTTGGATATTGTTGCAGGACCAGCTAGAGATTACTGCAAAGGTTTTGGGACGACAGGGAGGCTACGCTGGGACAATCGTTCTTGTGAAAAACAAAGCCACTGGGGAGTTAATAGCTGAGGGTCGGCATTCATTGTTTGGTAGACATGGAAGCAAGATATGATTCTGGTTTCTCATTATCTTTTGTGGATACCGGTTAAAGTTACAGGCGTTTTCTTGTAATTGTTTTTGTGATGTAAAAGGCTTTCATTATATCAGAACCGTGCAGTAAAACCTAACTGTTTCTGTCACTTGCGATTTGGGTTGTTCTGGAACTTTGAGGCACAATTTTATAGCATGTTCTTAGAAAGCGAATCTGGGGCAATCCTAGACGAAGAAAGAGAGAGATATTGATAGCTAAGTGCCCCTTGTAATGGGCGCTTGAGTTAAAAACTAGAAGTTGGTTATCCACGAGATGTGCTGACTGCAACCATATCAGAATGCGAGCCCGGTTGTTGTAAGTGAGCCTGCTACTTTGGCTACTGCAGCAATTTGCTGATCATGCCGGATGTTTACTCAATCATCAGTGCGTGACGGTGGTGAAATTGCTTACCAGAATCTTCACCCGTCAACCAAGTTCCAAGTTCATCTGCGTGCTTCCATGAAGATGAAATCTGGGCATGAGTTCTAGGAGTGGCGAGCAGCCCACCCCTCCGTTTATCCAATGGAAAAGGGACCAAAATTCTTGTAAATAATGACAGAGGATCAACGATTTATCCCAAGTATAAAACTCGAGGTAAGATTTGGAGCTTAAATTTTGGACCTTACTTATCATTAATTCTCCAATTTCCAAATGAACCAAGCCAAAGAAAAAAAAAAGAAAGGAATATGGAACAATAGAACTTTTCCGATGGTATTATGAGTTGATGTTTCCATTTTAAATCATTCTGAGCAAGGACAATAATGGTTATACTTGAAAAAATCATCAGAAGTTTCTAATTTGACCTTAAAAAAAAAAAAAGTTCGATCAGCAAAGGAGAGAAAAGGCCCATCTATTTTGTGCCTAGAGACGAGAACCAACCCAGAACACCATGATTCCTAAAAGGGCAGACTTTGATAATCTTCCATCACATCACCCTTAAGAAACAAAATTTAGAGAAGAGAAAGTCAGGCTTTGACAAGCCACAACACAACACAACACTGTCAAAGTCCAAAGAATTCCCGTGCAACTAACTCTCGAGTCTTCGGTATTTGTGGGCAATTGGTGATCTGGATCTCGCATTTTCACACGGACATGGGCCAAGGGATCAGCTTTGTCAGGGCGGCTAGCCCCTGATTGGATGGGCCATGGATCTTAACCTTGAAACCACCCAGCACTTCTTCAGGTTACCGGTTGTTGGAGAAAATAATTCTCTGTAATTTCGTAAATCACTCGACTTCAGGTTATTGTGGGAGGTGATGTATATTAAAAATTTATCAATTAAATAATTATTTTGAGTACAAAAGAAATGTAAATTTCAATTTTTAATTAATATCATAATTGATAGTAATAATTTTATAATTTTACGAAAATTAAATTAGTAAAATTAGTAACGGGTGAGTTCTGCTGAACTTACAGGAATCCATTGTTTTGCTCGTTCGGCCAAAAAAAAAAAAAAATCCTAAAAAGTTAATTTATAACGTATTTAACATTGTCACGCGGTTTTAAACTTTGGAAGAGTGTGAGAGTAGTGATTGGACCCTACTCGCTTCAAGACCCTACTCATTCCCAACCCAAAAGCGGTTCAAATAACCTCAAACCCTAATTTCAATGTTTGGGGCGAATTGCAAATGAACAGGATCAAAGCCACGGATGAGCTCTCTTTCCGGGTCGGATTTTCCGGCCACGGTGGCCACCTCAGAATCGAGCCTATCTCCGAGGTCGAGCGATCCAACCCCGTGAAGTCGCTCCCTGATTTCATTCTCGTAAGTCGACCCTAGCCCTTGAGTCTTTTTTGCATTTTTGGGTCCCTTATGAAGAGTCTGTTAATTTTCTTTTTTTCTTTTTCGCTTTTCTTTTGCATTCCTGATTGAATTGTGGTGATATCTTAGAATTTAAGTTTAATTTGGCAATTTTCCTGAGAGTCTTGGTAAAGTAGGAGGATTTAAGGTTCGGTTTTAAGACCCACTCCCCACTGTTATTATTGTATTGTTGTGTTCAAGTTTGGTGTGATAATATCGCTTGGTTGATGGTCTATCTACTGCGGCTGCATTTCAGAAGATGCCACACCCACGCCATGATGAATACAATATACTTGTTTCACTCATGTTTTAGTTCCCAAATAAGCATCAATTATATTGCATTTATTTATGTCGGTTTCAGCCCCCTGCATTTCCTAGGGAAACTCGTGAGTCAATAGAGGAGCATATTAAGGAGAAGTATCTAAGGCCGGAGTTGGATCCTGATGAATTTTCTGTTGAAAATGCTGGAAAGCAATGGGATTTTGACTGGTTTGGGAGAGCAAAGGTGCCTCTGGAGCTTTCATTGCCACAGACAGTTGTTGTTCCAAAATGGGAGCTACCATTTACTAGAACACTAAATGCACAAGGAATATGGGAACCTGAATCGGTAGAGGTATGAGCTGTTTATCATATACGTGTTGCACATGAGCATAAGCAGAAAGCGGTGATTTTTCTAATGTTGATTATTCTGTGAAAGATGCAAAGCAACAGTTTGGATTTTCCCAATATATATTTGCTTTGCAAAACACGTCTTACCATGCTCAAGTTCTGCTGGACAACTGGCTTTTTATGTGATTTTAGGTGGATGTGTTGGAATTAATGGTGGGAGCTCAAGATTCCACTTCTCTGCCACGCATGACTGGCCCAGCAAAGGATTTTGTGAGAGGAAGCATCAGCAGTCGCCCTTTTCACCCTGGAGGCTTGGAGGATTCTCAATCTTTAGAGAGACTCCTTCCTGATAATGCTTCTAATGGTGAATGGGTACACGAAGTGCTGAATGGGGGACCAGTACAAACAGTTCCTCCAAGCTTTAAGCAAGGATTAGACCTTGGTGATCTTAAGGTTACTAACTTGACATAGACAGGCTCTTTTAAGTCAGAGATGTAGCCAGGACTTGCCTCAAATTGATTTTCTATCATTTTATTTTCTCTTTATTGACTATCTTATCGTCTTGCCTTGAGTCCCTTCCTTTCTTCCTGCCCCAGAATTGGGAAGCAAGGAAAACCACTTAATAGCATTCTTTAACTCATATTATATTTGGTGTAACTTCTTTTATTTAACCTCTATTTTGGTTCCCTTACTTTGTTGAAGGCATATCCATCTTCATGGAATATTTACAAGGACCAGAAGAGTTCAGTAAATAGCAAGTCAGATGAGAAAATGGTTGGCTAGAATTTTTACTGGTTGTGTCACTTCATATATATTTCTTTTGTTTGGAATGTGTTACATGGTGATGATTTTTATGCAGAGTGAGTTGTCTGTACAGTTTGATGACTTGTTTAAGAAGGCCTGGGAGGAGGATGTTGCAGAATTTGAGGAAGATGGTATGTGTGACATGCATATAATTGCATTCATTCATGCTACATCCATTAAAGTTCAGATCTTGTAAGCATTCCCTACATAATCTGCCTTTTTTATGCTTTCATCCACAAGTTTAATACAACAGGGGCTAAGTTTAGTACTGTCAAATTATTTACTTGAGTTACTTGCAATGATGATTGGAGAAATAGACTTGCCACAGATGAAAATGTTGTATCTTACTTGCCTTAGAGATGCATGCCTGCTATTTATAGATATCAGGGATCAAAAGTTGAGTCTGTAATTTGTTGTTTTCCTTTGGGAGCTACTTCAGGTGGTTGCGGAAAAGTTCATTTGCCAAAAGGTGAGTCTGTGAAGTCAGGTGACGAAGCAGGCCACATCCACATGCCTAGCAGTGCATCAGAACCAGAATTATCTGCATTGGATGAGCTTTTGTTACTTGAATCAGAAAAACCAACTTCAACATCAGATGGAAGTAGAGATGGTGATGGAATTCGGCAGAAAGAGGTATTTTATCATAGTGTGGCTGTTTATGACAGTTTTTAAACATTTGAAGATATTTATCTTTGGTTCGAATATACTCTGCTTTAGTGACTTGTGTTATTATTTGGTTTAATAATTCCTTTGCTGGCAGGACTGGGCTTTTAGTGGCAGTGGTCAAGGGATTGCAGAGCATTTTTATGAACTCATTCCCGACATAGCAATTGATTTTCCTTTTGAGTTGGATTCATTTCAAAAGGAGGTAGTGATCAATGCTGACATGCTTCTGCTCTGTTGGTGAAGTAGACTTATTATGTCTGGTTGCTTGCCACACATTTGCTAAAATTGGTTTCAGAAGATCATTTTATCTGTTTGTTAATATCTAGGACCTAATTCATCTTCTTATTGTGGTAGAAAGGCAATGAGATGAAGTTCACATAAGAAAAAGCCTCACAGTAGCACTACCCTAAGCTTCTTCTCCCACTTGGTCATTTTCTTGCTTAATTTGACAGGCTATATATCATCTGGAGAAGGGAAACTCTGTTTTTGTAACGGCACATACGTCAGCTGGAAAGACAGTTGTTGCAGAATATGCATTTGCTTTGGCTTCAAAAGTATGGTTTTCTGGATGTAGTACTACATAGATTAAATACTTGATTAATTTTTTTCTTTTTGTATTTTGTTCTATTTCATAGAAATTTTTGAGGATTTTAATAACTGGCCTATTTTTCCTGTCAGACAAAGTGTTTTACATTATTTTCTGTTGGGCAGCACTGCACCCGAGCTGTCTATACTGCTCCAATTAAAACAATCAGCAACCAAAAGTATAGGGACTTTTATAGCAAGTTTGATGTTGGCCTTCTTACTGGTGATATTAGCTTAAGGCCAGAGGCTTCTTGTCTCATCATGACCACTGAAATATTGAGGTCAATGCTTTATCGTGGTGCTGACATTATACGAGATATTGAATGGGTAAAGGGGCTCACCTTGTCTGGTGTTTTTTTCAACAGTAATGACCCTTCTGCTTTTATATACTGAATATTTTCATTGGTTTATCTTTCCCATTTTCCACTTTTATAATCCATGGATGAATTTTGTTATTTTTGATTCATTGTCTATGAGACAGGTTATATTTGATGAAGTACACTATGTTAATGACATTGAAAGAGGTGTTGTTTGGGAAGAAGTCATAATCATGCTTCCAAGGCACATAAATATTATCCTCCTTTCAGCCACGGTGGGACCTTGTTGCTAATATGAGTATTCTTTTTGGAGGTTGCAACTGTGTATGCAATGTTTATAATAACATCATTGATATTGTTATCTGGTCAAGCTCATGAGGAAATAATTGCACACTAAGAAATGTGAATCACTTGATGCATACCACGCATTATAATTCTTCTCTGGTGCCATAATATATTCTCTTTTTATCATGACCTGCAAAGTTTGACTTTGTGAATTTTAACTGCATCTTGCCTCGTGGTTCTCCTTGTGTGACATTGCCATATAAACTTTGAAATCTGAAAACACTGCAGAATGCAGATACATCTAATGCTTGAAGCTCTGTTTTTTCTGCTAAATTTTTTGCTGGTTGCTTATTAAAATCTGGAAGGCACTGTATTTTTAGGACTTCCCAACTTCATTTGACCATTTCCTACGCCCCATAGTGTGAGAGCCCCATGTACTAGGATGCCCCCCC
>CM038605.1:9405424-9461256 GCA_021533255.1 Ceriops tagal | reverse complement strand
CCCCCCCATATTAACTAAGTGGTTGATGTTGACATGAGCTTGAAAATTCTCCTTTGGGTAGCCTTAACTTGCTTTGAATGTATTCTCAGGGCATATTCTGTATATTTGTCTTTGTTCCCTTCTGTTGAAACATTGAAGGTTATGCATGGATTTAAGCAATCATTGTTATTTCATAGGTACCAAATACTTATGAATTTGCAGACTGGATTGGACGGACAAAACAAAAGAAAATCTGTGTTACTGGGTAAGTGGTAGAGTAGTTACTGGAGTAAGATTGAATTTTCTATACACTTTCCAAGTTGGAGCTACAAACAAGTACAGTTTCTCTCCATAAGTTTTTGTTTTTTCATAGAGCAGAAGCTCAAAGATTTCTTGTTGACTTATTGATGTTACTGTCCTTTTTTGGCAAATTCATTACCAGAACCACAAAAAGACCTGTCCCATTGGAGCACTGTCTATTTTATTCTGGGGAGCTTTACAAAATATGTGAGAATGAGAATTTTATAACTCAGGGATTGAAAGCTGCTAAAGATGCATGCAAGAAAAAGAGCTCAGGCGCACTTGGTGTTACTACCAGATCGCATACAGGGTCTTCAGGGGCACATGATGTAGGTTGTGGTCCAAAACATGAGAACATTAGCCGTGGCAAACAAAATAAGCATTCTGGTTCACAAAATATGGGGAGTTTCTCAGCAACTAGTTGGGGAAGTCAAAATAATGGAAGCAGCCTAAGTAACTGGGGTTCGAGGAGATCTGAGGCTTCATTGTGGCTGCAGCTTGTTAATAAGCTTTCAAAGAAGTCCATTTTACCTGTATGTCTCTCCCAAATATCATTTTTTAAGTGGGATTTTTTTTTGCTACTTTTGTTTCCTTGAGTCATATTTGAATTAATGCCACAATTCTTTTTGAGATTTCACTTTTTTAACTTTTGAAGATCAAAAGTTCCTTTTTTGGCTTAAGTTTCTGAATGTATCATTCCACATACTGTAATTGGAATGCTATAGTTCATACTTCCTTTGGAGCATTGTTACCTTAGAAGAAGAGTTATAATACTCCACTTCCTTTTAGATCTATTTCCTTGCGGGAGAAGCTGACCAATTTTGAGTTTCAAATTTTCCTTCAGCAAATTCAAACATGGATATTAGTTTGTTTTTGTTTTGGATGTGCTAATATAAAGCTATAACTCTAAATCTTAAGCCTCAAACTGAGACTTTATTTTTCAGAATGCATCTTGTAAAAGAAAGGTTTTCTAGTAGTTTCATAATGAGTCGTGTAGTTTTCTGGCTTTGGTGGTCTGATCACTTTCTTTGCATGCCTAGGTAGTTATATTCTGTTTCTCAAAGAACCGGTGTGATAAATCAGCTGATGGCATTTCTGGGATTGATCTTACCACTAGTTCTGAGAAAAGTGAGATTCGTGTCTTCTGTGATAAAGCTTTTTCACGACTTAAGGGGTCTGACCGGAATTTGCCACAGGTCTGCCAGCAATTCAGTCATTTTCAGGTCTGGAATGTTTCACTATTTTATCATTTCAATATTTATCAATTTTTCATTGGTCCACAGATTGTTAAAGTTCAGAACCTTCTTCGCAGAGGGATTGGTGTGCATCATGCAGGATTACTTCCAATTGTTAAGGAAGTTGTTGAGATGCTTTTCTGTCGTGGTGTAATCAAGGTAATATACTGTGACCAGTGCCTGTTTTGGGAAATAAAATGGATTCATGTTTAGTTTTCCAGTCCATAATTTTTAGTGGTCAAACAACTTTTTAGTTTTTTATGTCATTCTTGAAAAGCTTATTAGTGTTGAAGTGACATTGATGCTGTCTTTCTTAAGCCATTGTTTAGGGATGGTGATATTTGGGTATTATATTTTATCATCCAACTCTCTTGTTCTGCCATAGGTATTGTTTTCAACAGAGACATTTGCCATGGGGGTCAATGCCCCAGCTAGAACAGTGAGTTTAAATTTAATTTCATGAGCCCTTAATCTCTTATTGACCACAAACAAGTTGTGGATGTGACATTGTAATCTAATTTTACTTGCTTTGATATTGTTTCAGGTTGTATTTGATACTTTAAGGAAGTTTGATGGCAAGGAATTTAGGCAATTGCTTCCTGGAGAGTACACTCAAATGGCAGGTCGTGCTGGGAGAAGAGGGCTTGACAAAATTGGTACCGTAGTTGTAATGTGCCGTGATGAGATTCCAGAAGAGAGGGATTTGAAGCATGCTTTAGTTGGAACCGCCACCAGACTTGAATCTCAGTTTCGATTGACTTACATTATGATCTTACACCTGCTCCGTGTCGAAGAATTGAAGGTAATTGATCATTCTTTCCAAAGAATTTTTAATTATTAGAATTTATTTTATCCATCCTGCAAACTTATGCCAGTTGCAATGATTTATGAACTGCAGGTGGAGGACATGCTGAAAAGAAGTTTTGCTGAGTTTCATACTCAGAAAAAGCTTCCTGAAACGCTGCAACTTCTGAGGCAAAAAGTTGCACAACCTACCAAAACTATTGAGTAAGTCCAGAGCTGAAATAATATTCCCTAAATTTCTACGTAATAAAAGCATATGGTTCAGGTATAATTGTTGGTCCATTCTTGTTGATGTTTGTTTGTATCCAAGTAAGCATTGTACAGGGCAGATGTTTATACCTTGTTCTTTTGATTTCAAATTACTTTGCCTTGTTTTTCTGGATATTATGATAGAACTCATCTAGCCACTCAAATATAATAGTGATGAATTCTACACTTATTCAAGGGCAAGCCATGGTGTAACAGAAAGGTTACTCCATTGTGACCTGGTGGTCATGAGTTCAAGTCTTGGAAATAGCATTTTTGCAAAACCAAAGGGAAGGCTGCATACATCTGATCCTTTCCCAAACCCCACAAATGTAGGAGCCTTATGCACTGGTTTGATTGTGACATACTCTCTTACTTTTTATTCTGTGATTCGCAATTCTTGCTTTAGTAACTTGGTTGTTTTGGTATTAGAATCTTCCTTACCACATCAATCACATTTTATCTGAAAACAATTTCTCAGCCTTTTGGAGTCAATTGAATTTTTTGCATACTTGTATATAAACAGGCTTGCATGCAAAATAGCATATCTTGGTAGAGAACTCATCAGTTTAGGTTATAGTTCTGTGTGGCTGTTGTGGTAGTATTATAACCTCATGGTCCTTGGTTTCACCCATGGCATAGAAGTTCATTTCTTATCAGATAAATCTGTTGATGCTTAATCAACTAGATATTCTGTAGGTATTTTGGATCAGTTGGTGGTTTAGGATATTACTATTGTTGATACTGATACTCATGGTTGTCTTTACTCTATCCTTTTATGAGAGATTTTATATGTCTACTATGTTATGAACAAAGTTCTTTTAATATTATAACATATGGAAGAGTGGTAAGCTACACTGGTGGTAGTTGATTACTCATGCTGTCAACTCCATTCCCTCCTACTAGTCTTGTGCATCTTATCATGTGTAACTCTTTGTATGTAGATGTATAATTGGTGAACCGACAATTGAGGAATACTATGACATGTATGTAGAAGCTGAGAAACATAACGAGCAGATATCAGGGGCCATCATGCAGTCCTCCGTTGCCCAAAAACTTCTTGCACCTGGAAGGGTGGTGGTTGTGAGATCACACTCAGTGAGTCTACTATAAATTTCTATCTTTACTGGGTCTGGCCATATCAATTGTATTGTAACCACAACTGTGGCTTATAAAATTATACCATTATCAATTGACAGGCACAAGATCACTTGCTTGGAGTTGTTGTGAAATTACAACGTGCCAGTGTGAAACCGTACATAGTCCTAGTGCTAAAGCCTGATTTACCATTATCAATGCAAACTGCCTCAGGTAGCAGTAATTTTAAAGACAAAAAGGGTGGTGATTTCCCAGAAGGTTTCGTGCTGATGCCAAAATCAAAGCGTGGTTTTGAAGGAGAGTACATTCCTACTGTCACTTCACGAAAGAGATTGGATGCCATCAATATAAAATTGCCACACGAAGGTGTTGCTGCTGGACAAAGTTATGAAGTTTTGGCAATTGATAACAAAGAATTTATGTACATATGCAATTGTAAAATAAAGATTGATCCAGCTGGCCTTCTAGAAGATTTTAACAATGCTGCTTTCTCTAAGACAGTTCAGCAGCTTTTGGAACTGAATTCTGATGGAAAAAAGTACCCTCCAGCCCTAGATCCCCAGAAAGGTAAGAATATTGGTTAATTAGGATACTATAACAGTCAATTTGGACAAAGATGAAATGTGTAACTTGGATGAATTGCACTTGCTTCATTCCATACTTTTACACATGCTGTGTGCTGTGCCAACACAGACCTTAATTTTCAGCTGGGTGAAAGAAGAATAGACCTCTTGCCTCAAGAAGGACAAGCAGAACATGCTTGTCATTTTCATTGGCCTGCTGACTTCTTGAAAATTCGGGGAGGTTAACATCTTCATTAGCCTCATTGTCTTGTGGATGCAACTCTTGGATGGCATCAGTCACATTAGGTTAACAATTGCCTGCTCATTAATGTGGTTTTCCCATGATGCCTCTCAGGTTGAACCCTGTATCACCAAGATCATCTTCCTATGATAAGGTTTCTGCCTTAACCAAGCCACATACCGATAGCTAAAGCCAAATCCTTTGTTCCTTCAATCACAAACATCTACCTCTTGATTTTATTAATTATGTGATGTTGCAGCAATTGAATGAATTTATTTTACTTTTATTCTCTCATTCTCTCTCACTTTCTCTTCAATATCTGTGTCAAGAATCAAGGTATCTCCCCATCTATGTAAAGTTAGATGCATGATCAGATGGCACAATTTCCAACCTCCAGCCAATATTTGACCTATTGTATGATTCTATAAGATTGTGATGCCAGATTGTTTTTCTTATTTTGGGAATCTCTTTGGTGTCTCCTGAGACCATGCTGCATTATCCTATGCACAATTCATATATCTGCTATTTTGGGCAATTTGTTAGCTTGTTGACGCTTTTGAATTTTTATTTCTGGTTCTCCATGTTAGGGGCTGAAATTTTTTTAGCACTTCCTATTTTCCTCTAACTCCTGTCAGATTAAAGTTTTCATAAGAACTAGCACAAGTCTAACACTTCACTAACTGATAAAGTTCTTAATGCTGGCTATTCTGTTTTAGACCTCAAGCTGAACGACCTGAATCTTGTGGATACCTATTATAAATGGACAAGCCTCTTGCGAGAGATGACAAGGAACAAGTGTCATGGTTGTATAAAACAGCAGGAACACATGAACTTGGCAGAAGAAATAAAGAGACACAATGAGGAAGTAACTAAGTTGGAGTTTCAAATGTCAGATGAAGCACTACAGCAGATGCCAGAATTCCAGGGAAGGGTAATTTTCTATGATGTGCATTCCTATCAGTAGTATATTGTGCTCTAAACTCATCAAAAGGTGAGGTTTAGTATAACGGTAATATTATTCTGTTACGAAATAGAAGTTCAAGTCATAGAAACATTCTCTCGGGGAAAACAAGAGTAAGGTTGCATATGATTGACCCATTTCCATACCCGATAGTGTTGGAACCTTGTGTACTGGCTCCTGGAATGACCTTTATTTTGCACCCTGTAGCAGTTGGATATTGTTGAGCTGAGCTGTTGATATGCTGTGCTGCTCTTAATATGTTCAATTTTTCATTTGCAGATAGATGTTTTGAAGGAAATTGGATGCATAGATGTTGACCTTATAGTGCAAATTAAAGGTCGTGTGGCTTGTGAGATGAATTCAGGGGAAGAATTGATTTGCACAGAGTGTTTATTTGAGAATCAACTTGATGACTTGGAACCAGAAGAAGCAGTGGCAATAATGTCTGCCTTTGTGTTTCAGCAGAGAAAAACTTCTGAGCCTTCTCTTACCCCTAAGCTCTCTCAAGCTAAAAATAGGTCTTTTTTTTCATTTTTTTTCCCTGTTGGTGTTTGCTGCCAATGCCTTTTTACTAGTATCTGTAAGATCTCGTAAACTGATTTCTTGTTGCATGAAATCTTTTTTTCTTGACATCAAAATTGAATCACTTTCCCTAAGATTATTTTTCTTTCAGATATAGATTCTAAACTAATTTAGGAGGTTTTATTAGTATCTTATTAATGAGGGCAGCTAGGCTCTTACATGGAGTTTATCAAAATATATTCTGCTTGGTGCACTAAGATGTGTGTGTGTGTGTTCGTGCGCGTGAGCTTTAATTTTTCGTATCAAATGAATTGCGTGTATTTATAGTGGAAATGAGTTCCTACAACGTTTCAAATGTTTCCATTGAAAATTGTTTGTGTAACACTGATTATTCTGATTGTTAACAAGAAATTCTAGGTAACCATGGATGGAACATTAAAGTTATCCTCCGGGTCTTATGTTTATTTCAGTCTGATTTCACGTATTTATTTATTTTAGATTGTACAACACAGCAATAAGGCTTGGAGAGCTTCAAGCTCAGTTCAACCTGCAGATAAGCCCTGAGGAGTATGCCCAGGAGAATCTAAAGTTTGGTCTAGTCGAAGTAGTTTATGAATGGGCAAAGGTTTTGTCTACCAAAGCTTATCCTTTTGCCTGTCATGAGTATTCTGAAGTGTGTTCTGATCTTGCAGTCCATTTTCTCTGCAGGGCACTCCTTTCGCTGACATTTGCGAGCTCACGGATGTTCCTGAAGGCCTAATAGTGCGGACGATTGTTAGACTGGACGAAACTTGTCGCGAATTTAAAAGTGCTGCTGCTGTTATGGGTAACCCTGCACTTCACAAGAAAATGGATGCTGCTTCAAATGCAATTAAGCGCGACATAGTTTTTGCGGCAAGCTTGTACATTACGGGCGTGTAATGGACAAAATATTAACCAAAAGCTCAATGTCATTATAGCGTGTATTCTTCAATTTATTTTTCTGCTTTGTATCTTTGTTATAACAGGCTTTCTCGGAATCCGCAATTTTAGTTAAAAAAAAAAAAACCCTTATTCAGGTTGATATGGAGACCATTTGAGGCTTATAATTGTCAGGTAACGGCTTGAAATGGGCAAACCACAGATTTTACAACGCTTCGTTTATATATATGTACGGATTGCCATTGAAACCTTAAGATCATGAACTAATAATGAACCGAGTAACCTAGATCGAATTTTCTTCAAAATCAAACATAACACAATGTTCGGCAAATAACTGGCTTGACCCGATTGCAGGAAATAACGTCCATCAAGACCAACAACACAAGTAAAAGACACCACGGAAACTTGGCTAGCTCGTCACTTGAGGAAAAACAACAAACCGACACCCTTTGATTCAGTTGTCACTCCTGCTGGGCTTGTCTGAAGCATATGCCGCCTGAAACAAGAAGTTTTATTAATGCTACCAAGAAATGCTTACGTTAAGTGGGAATTAACGAAGGAAGGCTAGTGGGATGATGACCATATCATCGGCCGCCGGAATCCAATCATTAGTTGCCGGGTTTCCTTTGCAAGAGGCATGGCTGCAAGTTACAGAATCTGGTTTGAGGCTGAAGCATTTGCCACTTGCATTATCCATCTTGATGAACCCTGTTCCTGTCTGTAACACAATAAACTCGCTTAGTTTGCTACTCCATCCCAAGTCTAACTATCTTTTGTAACATTATTTTAACATCTATAAGTGGATGTCCAAATATTAAATGCACGATGATTGGTGAGCAAAGCTGCAATGCAAATGCTTCAATTTTTACTGGTAAGCGTTAATGCTGTTCAATTTCAGGGTTAAGGAAATGAAGAAAGTCTCAACAACAGGACGGGCAAGCCCAAATGGTCATTGTAATAAAAGAACAATACAGTGTGGTGTTGTTTGCCAATCCTGTTAAGATCATCGTAATACTCAGTCTCCACAAACTCCTCCATCGCCTCGCTTCTCGCTCTGGACATTATTTTCTGCATTTAATTACAGAATAACTTAAACACGAAAACTTTCTAATACATAAGAAATTTCCAAAATTTCCAATAAACAAACATTTACCTATGAACGTTACATAGCGTTAGGTAATTGCCTTCCAAGCAATAGACCCAGGTTCGACTCCCGGAAAACGCAATCCAATATATATATATATACTTATACACATATAGGGGTCAATGGACTTAAAAGGACAAAAACAACTGACCTGGGGATCGTTTTCCAGGCGTTGAAACTCAGCGTACTCTGGACTGAAAGTTGTGGAATTACCCTTGGAAGCAAGGGCGTCCGAGTATTGAGTAGAATACTCACTTCGCTGAGGCTTAGTGTGGCGCTTGGGAGTTATTTCATCAAAGTATTCTCTTGTTTCTTCCTCTATCTTGGCCTCTTCCTCCGACGACAAGTGAATGTCACTCCTGTTGGGCCTCATCCTTCCACCGCAGCACCCCTTTTCCTTCTCTCTTTCACTTGCTTCTTCACAACCCTACTTTACCATATATACGCTGGAATATGTGTGTGTATATATATTATTTATTTATTTTTATTTATTTTGGGTATGAGTGAAGACTTAGACTGTTGCCAGTTAAATGATAGTCATGTTGACTTCCGGACGGTAGATTAATTGCAGTTTGCAAGAAAATATCTTCTTGCGGACACCTTACGAGAAAAATATCTTTGAAACCTTATCTGTTGGGTATTCACTGTACTGTCGCAGTCGGCTGGTAGTTGGGGTGTGCCTTTGGAAAACCACTTTTGTGACTACCAATCGATCTACTCTAATGGCAAAAAGAGTCTCTAAAGTTAATGAATTCGATTTCTTTTTTAAATATTCGATGTAATTTAATCTACGTTTTAGCTATATGTATGCATCATTTTAGAAATAATTTAAAAGTTTTTTTCTTTTAGTGAATCCCACATTGTATCATGTGCGGTGTAATGTTTACAGAATTTAGGCGTCAAGTGTTTTTTGACGGGCTATGACAAAATAATACTTATTTATATTTTATAAAAGTAAAAAAAATTAAAAGGAGACCTCACACATTCATACGTGAATGAGGTGAGTTGGTCAAATTAGCATGTTTTGATATCTGAGCAGCTTTGGCTGCTCCTCCACCAGCAGATTCTCCCTGCCGTCCATGGATTTCAGCCCCTTGACCCTCGCATCTCTGCTTTTACCCCCACTGGCTTGCATCTGCGCACTTAGTTGTCCCTGAAATTTTCGATATGTTCTCACTTCTCATGCAGACAACAAATAATTTGACAGTCTGCAGAATTCCTGGAGTTTCTTTCAGGGATGGGATTGGATGCTGATTGTCAGAAAATAAAGGGCCCTTTTGTTTTAGTTTATGTTCATTCCTGTTGATGTCCGTTTGATGTCATAAAATTTTGACCTTGTTGTGGAAAAAAAAGAAATTGACTATTTCCCGACTTCGTGTGGCTGCATGGACGCTTGGTCCAAGCAAATTACCATAATTGAAGGCAAAAAGATTCAAGAAACAAAAATTCTTTTTGCTATTATCTCCCAATTCCGTAGTTAGAACTTAGAACTAAAAGAGACGTTATAAAGTTAAATCAAATCAAAGCTGGTGTCTTGACAAGCAGCAAAATTTGGGACACTTCAAAGTGATTTATGGTGTACAAATTTGGTTAATTGTATAACAATAAATCAAATTAAATTAATTCAATCAAAATCTTCTGTGGGCTAAATCCCTCCTTTCCTAATGTCTTTCATAAGACCCTCTTTCGGGTTTCTGCAATGAATTCAGAGGGTCAAGGGCAGCGTTTTACTACATTCACTTGGAAGTGGCTGCAGAATATTCGAGTGACAAAAAGGTAGACTGCAGCCATGTTTGTATTTTTTTTCTACACGCTGTGTCATTTGCTCCGTTTCTTCGCTTCATTGTAGAGAACGACTCCAAAAACAGTGATTGAGTATCCAACCATCCCAGTCACTGATACAGGATTCCTGAATATCAAGATTGAAATAACCACTGCAACAGCTCCTTTAGCATTTCCAAGGACCTGTAAAAGGCAGCATATATCTCATTGCAAAAAAGCAGACAAGTAATCCTTGACAACTGAAAATAAAAGCCGCAACCCTACACCGGTAATGTAGTGGGACGTGTTTTTCTCTATTGCATTGCATGAATGTATAGCCAATCTCCAGTGTATTATACAATCTATGCTTTAATAGGAAAAGGCATGAGGTTTGGCAGTTTTGCAATCCAGGGTGATACTTGTTCATGCTCTAGAAACACACGAGTTATTAAGCAATGTAATGAAAAGCATCAGGCTGCTCCTATCAATGAAACACTGAGAATATGAATCAAATAAACAGGAATACCTGGAGTGTCAAGGCACTGGTGTGTTCAGTGACCAAGAAGTTAGCCAGATTTACAAGATACGCCAGCGCAGAATTGAAGAATAGATAAAATATGAATTTGGGATCATCCCTTGCAAGAGCAATTGTGATTCCAATCACATTTCCTTCCATTAAAAGTGCTGCAGGAATGAGGGACACAACAGCCATAGGAGACATGTACATCAAGAGGTTCATGGAATGAAGTTTTTCTCTGAAGAGAACAACACGAAAATGAAAAGATCCTATATTAATCAGGTTAAGAACCAGCTTCAATATGTGTGTTGAAATATGCAGAAACGTTTATTACCCCTCAGAGGAAAGCAAAATCCCTTGAAGCACTGTCTTAAGAGCACGCGCAGCCGTAGCGCTAACGCATATTATAAATCCAAAGAGATGAAAACTTGGCTCTCCCTTCAGTCATGTTGCAAAATAACAATAATATATTAGAAAATTAGTAACTAAAATAAAGATTAACAACTGAGTCATTCCTCTCGATAATTTGGCTATGATGTAAGGATTTATATGAATTGTTCAGAACAACGAAAGAGTTTTTTTTTTTTTTTTTGGGATACTCAAGGCTCAGAGACCACGTATGCAGAGTCACAACTAAAGAAAATACCCCCTCAAATCCTAACAATTTTAATGGAAAATTACTCCATTGTGACATGAAGATTACATGTCACAAAAATAACTTCTTTGTGAAAAAAAAGATCCTAGACTCCAGAGCGTGGGTCTTTCGCACCAGACCTTATTTTCCTTTCATCCGTAAGCATTCAGCAAATTGACAACTTCAACACAAATTGATGAACCCATCTTTTGTTACGTCCCAAAAAAAAACATAGCCCCTCCTCTAAATTCATGCATTCCAGAAACCATACATCTAGAGACCCAATAGTAGCACGCTCAACATTCAAATTTAAGAATACAATACACGCTAAGACATCCACACAGAAAACCTTTCAAATTTCGGTCAAAAAAAAAACAGAAGCTCTCTTGATCGCAAAAAAGACAAATGCAATTTCTTACCCCACTAGCAATGATAACGCCAGTGACAACCGGAATGAGAGTGATATAAGTGATCAAAGCCTCCCTTCTCAACGTCATTAGATATGCAAAGACAGCAGTGAAAAACGGCGTGGTGGCTCCAATAGCCTGGTTAAACGACACCGGAAGGTACTTAAGGGAAATATTGCCAGCCACAACAGAGAAGCAAAATACGATCCCAAGTGCAGATATCTTCAACAACTGCAATTGTGACCTCAAGGTCTGTAAAGGCAGGATCTTGAGCCAATAAATGGCGGCATAGCTCAGCATTGAACACGCCAACATGTGACAGAGGGTCAGAAATATCGGGTACCTAAAGCCATAGTTGCTAAGCAAGTATTTGTTCAACAATATCACCCCAATATTCGTTGAGTACCATACAGTTATCAGTCCAAGGGAGAAAAAACGACCCATTTCAGGATATCTCAGAATCTGATAAGCGGTTATAAGAAAGAGCTCTCAGGTCAGGTATGGAGTTGCTTCCTCGTTTCTTGTTTTTTTTTTTTACATCTATTTGTTTAAGCTCAAAAGGGCCACCAGTTCCCAGCTAGAAATATGATGGGTCGGAGGGTGCATCACTTAAGGTCTTTTGTAGGAGGAAATTGGAGAAGAAGAAGAGGAGGAGGAAGCTTTAGAGACAGAGAATTTGAGGCTAGGAGCTTGGAGATTTTAAGGAGGTAAATTCGGAAAATTCTACATTAAATTACGGGATGTCTCTCTTTGGTGTAGCCGTTATTGGTAAAATGGTTAAGTTTGGTAACCAGGCAGTTATGTTGTTGTACTTTTGTTTATTTTCACCTGGTGAGCTTTCCCAGGATATGTTCTAGTTGTTAAACATTTATTATGATAATTATCTTGTGAGATTTTTACCATAATATTTCAGTGATAGGGACTTTCACACATTTGATGTCTAACTGTGGAGAGTTTCTATGGGAAGGAAAAACTTAGAAAAACAATTCATTTCTCATGCCAAATCTCTAATTTTTTTTCTATCACACTTACTTAATTCTTTATGCCAAACTTCAATTTTGCATCACCCAAAGAATTCCACATTAAAATTAAGATTATTGTAAAATCAAGAATTTACCGGTAATAAATAAACGACTTCATAGTTTGGGTGGATTATGTTTTGGAAGAGAGAGAGATCTTCCTCTTAATCTTGGATCATTTTATTTTCACCAGATGTAACTATTTTACATTTTGGACATAGATGCAAATCATCGTTGACGCCACCCCACATGGTGATGTGGAAGCATACTGGCTTAAGATTCGAGACTCTGCATGCGCAACAGTGCCCCCTTTAGAGAGAAAACAACCGCTCAATCACACGTAGAATCTCGGTTCACTTGTGTCTCAACATGCACAAGAGAGATTAAGGTAAGAGGTGAGCGTCTCACGACCTGAACTGAACCCACATGGCGATGTCACACGTCCCTATTTTGACATTTAAAACCCACTGGAATTCTTAAAAAGAAAGAAGCCACACCAATCTGGATAACATACTAGAACAGGAAGGAGTATAACAAAAGACTAAAAAGCTATTGCTTTCTGAATCAGTCGTATGTATGGTGTTCTCCAATCAAAATACATTCATCAAACTACCAGTGTCTTGGTTCTTCGAACTTCGGTTGACTGAATTTCACATTGTTCAGTTCATCTTGATGCCCCTCAGCCCCCACCCCACCCCATCCCCACGATCCTAAAGAAGAAAGAATACAATTTCAGAAAACAAATTTAAAAAAAAAAAAAAAAAACACGCTGACGAAGCGCTAGAAAAATCCATCCAATGCCAAAACCTCCAAGGAAGCCTGCCAAGCTTGCATCACAACACAAAGTAGTTCATTATAACAGGGCACTATCTCTTAAAAGCCTGGAAGAGCAGATAAAAAGATGTGCAGGCGAAAACGTTGGACTGATCATAGTGGCCTCCAATCTTCTCCCATATATCCTGCTTGATCGCCGAGCTCTTCCTCTATGCGAAGCAACTGCAAAATATTTTGGCCCATTAGGATCATAACCTTTAAGCCTTTAACCAAGACAAAGGTCCTCACAGCCCAAAGCTTGTCATCACGACACATCAAAATTTCCAAGGACGATTATATATAAAGTTTTCATCCTGGGTTGTAATTGGCACAGAAGGCCTGCCTTTGTGGGGTGAAGTGGGCTTGGGTTTACTTGAATGCTATAACAGATGAAAGAAATGAAAGTTTGTGAATCAGAAAGTTAACCTGATTGTATTTTGCTAGTCGCTCCCCTCTGCAAGGTGCACCTGCTTTGATCTGTCCCAGGGAAAGCCCAACAGATAAATCAGCTATAAAAGAATCATCTGTTTCTCCACTCCTGTGTGATACAACCACCCCCCAGCGAGCATCTTTTGCCTGCTTCACCACTTCAAAGGCCTCTGTTACTGTGCCAATCTGATTTACCTAAATTTGAAAGTTATTTACTTATAATGAAGATCTCCACAACCATAAAAAATTACAGCAACACTGGACTATAACAGCTGGGGCAATCAAGCACTAATCTACTCATAGCTCCATGGAGCAAAAATGGGGGCTCAAAGCAACAACGTGCTTGTTTCACAGAATTATGGGGGTCTGGATAAGTTGCCTCTGCCTCCGTGTTGCAGCTTCATTGGAATGGGACGAAATGTAAAAGTAACTTCATTAATGACACTTGAGATTCATCACCAAAAACATATGAGACTAAGCACTTAAAGATCTAAAATGAGATGAATCATCCAAGCCTAGGTGGATACCTTAAGAAGAAGAGCATTACAAGCAGATTCATGTATTGCTCTCTCGATACGCTTTGGATTTGACATCAACAAGCCATTTCCTACTACCTGCAAACCATTCCTTTTCAATTTATCTCAGCTCTAGTGCTTTACAAAAATATGAAAACCTAATACAATTCTGAAGGAATCCAACATGTAAAGGCCAGACCTGACAGAGTCCAAGGCTGGAAAAATATTGAATATGTTCCCAATCCTCCTTGTCAAATGGATCTTCAATGGCAACGATAGGGTACTCTGAGATCCAACAGAGAATACACTAATATCTGATGAAATGACAATGTGGTAAAAGAGATTAAAAGGCAGTAATGGGGAATCAGATACCAGCACATAGTTCTTTGTACATTTCAATCATATCATCCCACAATTTGAAATTTTGGCCTGACCGGTTTGGAGATTTGAAGTCTAAATCATACTTTTTACCTATATGAGGAAGCACAGATGTCAGCAAGCAAGTAGTATCAATTCAGAAATCAAAACATTGGTACACAGCTCAAATTTCTACTGCAGAAAATTTTCCAGAGAAAATTCATTACTAATAAAAGATAACAATAGCTAGTGACATAACACCATTACATCAAATACAACTCTGGAATAATCGCTAACCAATTTTGAACAGCAGAACAGTGGAACCATGCTGCAAGAAGAAAGATGATCACCTATGCAAAAGTTGGTAGCCGCAACATCAATAGCAATCTTTATTTTCTCATTGTACCCCGTTCTGCTGATAGCCTCCTTAACAAGATCCAGTCCTTCTTGGACACTGCAAGTGGATATGGGACATAATCAGACAAACTGACCAAGGGGCATGACAGACATCATTAGATACAATTAAAAGCTACCTCGAGCCATGATATTTTACAATTATCATTGCATCAGATTAGGTTTGCATAGTATATTAACCTCTTTTCCTTACTCTTATCATTGACAGTTAATTTTCTGGAAGCCCCAGGAAAGATTAGGAGTTCCCACACTCTAGAAGGTACATTATTGAGCATCATGCAGATAATACTTGCCTTGAGATGTTTGGAGCAAAACCGCCATCTTCACCAACATTACATCCATATTGACCATATTTTTCTTTAATAACAGCCTGCTCTATTTAATAACAGAAGTTACAATCAATGTGAGTGCAATTTATCATTAGAAAGTGAAAACCCACTGAATCAGTCACAATGCAGTAAGAAAACACACAACCAAGGATGCAGGTAAAGGGAAAGCTAAAGACTGATACATAAAAATAAGTTGCTAGGTGAAAGATCATCAATTATTCAATGCCATGACAGAAGATACTTCACCATTAGTCTCAGAGATAGCAAAAGGTGATTTTCTATGCATGAACACCTTCATTTGCAGAAGACAATGATAGGCAAAAAGAAGCCATGCAGGATTCATTCTTGTTGCTACATTCTCTACTTGCTGTGTCCATTTTTTCCAGTAATGTGATGCTTTGAAAGTTAAATGCTCAAAAGCTCATAGATAGAAGAAGCAAAAATAATTAATAAAAGGCAAGGGAAGATATAAAATAAAACAAACTACTCAAATGTCTGAAACTAGGATCCAAAACTGAAAAAGAGAGCCCGGGCAAAAACCATGGACAACAAGTAGCCAGCATCAAATCAAAATGTAAGATTTCTATAGAAAGACAATTTCAGATAAACTAAATCACCTTTAAATGATGATAGGTCTCAGAGCCCATCTGTAATGCCTCTGCAAATCTGCTGGCCCCAATTGGAAGTATCATTATTTCCTGATCATATGTCAAGTCAATCTATATTTTTTTTGCTATGAATTGGACAATATTTTAGGAATAATTAATTTTCATGTATAAGAACTTCAAATTGCTATAAAGACAGCAGCTGCAATACAAATTTTATATGAAAGTTTTTATATGAAAGGTAAAGAAGTATGTTTAAGAATTCATATCTAATACATGCAAAGAAAATGAATAAAATCTTGCCATGGATGACCCAGAGACTAAACAGTCAGGCAAATTAAATGGCTAGGTTCTCCTTGAAAGGTGTTCAAAATTTCCAGCTTATCCCAATTCAGTTCAATCATACTTCATGTACTATTAATCATGGACCCAAAACAGAAGTGCCAAATCAAAATATGCTAATTAGCTCTTGGCACAAAGTAATGACATTATGCTATAGACTTGGATGAAAAAACAAAAATGGAGACTATCAAGCAGCTAAACAGGTCATTTGGCATAATTATGTTCATTTATCCACTTTCCTGTAATATCCACTGGATGCATTTGAAAGTCTCTGGTTATTTATATGCTATACCACCTAAAGGAAAGTTTGCCCACATGCTGGAAAAGAAGATAAGGGTAAGGCTTAGTGTAATGGTAACATTGCTCCAGTGTGACCTAGAGTCATGAGTTTGTGTCACAGAAATAACCTCTTTGTGAAAACAAGGAAGGGACATTACTCTCAGTGAAAAAAGTGAAAATTGCTAAAAACGCTACATTTAGTGCAAAACAAAAGGTTAGACCTAGTTAGATGATACCTGAATCGCTAGGTTATTCCCAGCATGTTTTCCACCACTTATGACAGTGAAAGAAGGTACAGGAAG
Source organism: Ceriops tagal (assembly GCA_021533255.1). Lineage (NCBI taxonomy): Eukaryota > Viridiplantae > Streptophyta > Magnoliopsida > Malpighiales > Rhizophoraceae > Ceriops > Ceriops tagal. Next base: position 9,444,519 of record CM038605.1, on the reverse strand, counting down.
GGTCATTTCTGATCTGTTGGAAAGCTCCGCTATGTATTTGTAAACTGGAACCTGATTTTTATGTCATATTATCAGAAAAGAGCACAAATTTCCACTACCAATCTAAAACTAAAGCAATTGTTATCCAAGGAGAAAAAAATCATTCATGCCTCCTTTTCAGCAGCCCCAGCCTTGCATGCAGCAATAGACACAGCCAATATAGCATTTGCTCCAAGTTCAACCTGCAAATGTTAACATGAGAAGCAAGAAATGTTATGTCATTTAAGAAATAAAGATCAATCATGAGTATAAGTCACGCAGGCTGCATCTTAATTCAAAGTATATGTTACAAAAATTGCCCATTTCTTCCTCATGTTCAAGAAAAGATCCCTGATGTGTACCAGATTCTATCCATAATTCAAATGCTAAATGGTGTGCGCTTTGATCCCTTTTTCTGCTTCAAATGTAAAATCACACTATGTTGAAGTACATGATTGCTTAAGTTTGCCACAATTTGTACCTTCTTTTCTGTTTTATCCAAGTCTATCATGGCCTGATCAATTAGAGACTGCTGCGTTGGATCCATACCAATCAGGGTTTCAGATATCTTCTCATTGATATTCTTAACAGCTCTCATCACACTTTTTCCCAGATACATTCCCTTGTCCCCATCACGTAGTTCAACGGCTTCGTACCTGCAATCATTTATACATTTATCTAAATCCCAATAGCATAAGCCCCTTGTTCCTAAACACTCAAATTCGTAGCCGTTTGAGACCAACAAGACAATACTATTAAAAAAGAAATTGCTAGACTAAAGTCTGACTTCCTAAACCCAAATCATTAACTCCAAAAGCATCCAACCGAGAAAGAGTTAACGCCACCCCACGATAAGAATTGTTAAATAAACGTTAGAAATTTTGGACAAAGGGAGAAGATTGACTTGAAGTAATTTGAATAAAGATGCTGGCTTTGGAGACTGAAAACTTAAACCAGAGCTCGAAAAGCTTAATTTTAAAAACAAGGGTATGAGAAAAAGATGAAATTTGATGCTTTACATTCCAGAAACATCACCACTGGGAACTGAAGCACGGAACATTCCTTTGTTCGTGTAAAGGTCGACTTCAACGGTGGGAATTCCTCGGCTGTCCAGGATCTGCCTCGCTTTTATCTTTGTAATCACCGATTGGACCGCCTTTCTCATATGATTGGACTGTTAATCCATAGAAAAGAATTTTACCAAAAATAAAAAAAAAGACTTTATTAGAGATGGGAAAGGATTAATGGAATTCATGTGTTTGGCTGCCAAGAAAGTGTGAAAGAAAAAGGAGATAGAAAGAGAAGGAGTGGGGATGGAAATTACGATGAAGAGAACAGGATCTGGGGTTTTGGCCCTGACGGCGGCATTGACGGCGTCCTCGATTTTCCGAGAGAGTAAGTGCTTGTCCAGGTAATCTTGCACTGACATTTCACGATTCTTCTTGATTTTCTACACAGACAAACACAGAGAGAGAGACAGATGGGAGATCTGAGTTCAATACCCTCTTTTTTCTTTTCTTTTTTTAAAAAAAGCTGTAATGTCAGCAATCGGGCTCTTTCTGTTCAGGGTTTTCACTTAGCAGTTTGGCTTTCCTCGTCAGTTCTTCGACAGGAGTGTCTACCTTTTACTCTTCCATGTCTTTGTCGAACTCTGACCTATCGAAGGTTTGAATTCTAACAAATACGGTACCGTTTTTCCAATACAAGTTTTTAGCCTGTCCTCCTCTCAATATAATCCAATTTTAAATGTTGAGAAAATTTACAGTTACAACTTTCTGTTTTTTTTTTTTCTTTTCTTTTCTTTTTTAGTGTCATATGAGAGGAATTTCTTTCATATTTTACTTAAAACACAATCTAAGTTCATTGTTATCATTAAACTAAGTGTAGAGGGTTAGAGTTTCAAAATAAATATTTTAATTTATTGAATGATATGATAAGCCGATATTTAATTTTATTTATCTATAAAATTAAATAAATTGTGATTAATTAATTAGATTGTTTCTTAAGTATTGCTAATTAGTTTTTTTTTCTATTTCAAATGTATAAATAATCTAATAAAAAAGAAAAATTATTTATATTGTAAAATTATGAATTAATGAACTCGTAATGAGTAATAAAAACTTAGAGAGAATAAAAATTTTGTTTTTCCATTTAATATTTTCCCGCAAGGTGAATGATGCAATCACGATAAATGTACCCAAGTTTCATGCCATAAATGTATCCAAATTCCTTTGTAAAACACGGTCGGAGATGGGTTCTGGTGAAAACTAGTAAATCTTACTCATATTACAACAAAGGCACTGGATGAACCAGTGAAATGGCTTATAGATCCTAGAAGGGTCTTAGCTGCACCAAAATGTCTGATCCTGTAGACTCCAGGTGTGGCAGACTGAGGAATCCTCCATTCCATGGTTGCTTGACTTTGCGGGCTCAGTTTTGAAGGTTTTGACCACTTAAAGCGAAGGCAGAAGTCGTCGTCGTCGTATGCTGGCACCCAAGTACCCTTGCCCTGGAGCATCTCCACAAGCACAAATGTACCTTCAGTCATGAGGTCATTCCTAGGACAAGCTGACCAGAAAACTACAGTGACGGTGTCACCTCTCTTGAAGGTGGAATTCTGGGGAACATCAGTGCTGCAATCGCCAAAATTTACACCAGGAGGAGTTCCGTCCATTACAACTGGTGTAAGAAAGCTTATTTGCTCATTGAGAAGGTCAAGGGGGTGATGGACCCGGCTCCACGGGTTGGCCACTGAGGAGTGCATTGGCAAGCTTCTTGAATTCCTGAATGTGGGCACGGTGCGTGTGCGGACCAAATAGAGTGGAGGCGCCCTGCAAATGACAACATTTTCAGTAGAAGAGTTACAAAGCAAATGACTATCATCGAGGAGAAGTCCCATGACAAAGACCCTTATACCAATTTTATGCTTCCATAATTGTCCCTTTCATAATCCACAGCATTTTGGAGTAGTGGAAAAGGATCTCTGGAAATCTTAAGGTTTGCAAGTGACAGCCTTGAAAAGTTTTGCAGTATAGATCCAGCTGGTAACTTCTTTTAGTCAATTCACCTCCCTTGGCTTGTTGGTCAATTTCACACGCATGTAAACAAATTACATGCGTTTTTTGAATGCTAGTGGTTTAGCATATTATAGCTAACCAATAGAGCATTTGATGGATTTCCACTGCAACTAATTTAGATCATAGAATATTTATACTCTATGATTGCCATTAAATCAGTTACCTCATATCTCTGTATCCTGTACTCCTCAAAGGTGGTCACATATTGCGAATAGGTATTAGTTAACCCTGCTATTACAACATGAATGTTGCTACCAAATTCCTTATTGCTAGAACTTGTGAGCACCATCTTCACAGCATCTCGGAGACGCCTCCCAGCCATTGTTGTAAATTCTGATACAAAATAATTACGGGAAAATTTGTGACCATCAATGGATGTATTTGTATAGAAAGTTTGTGAAGAAAATATTTTGCAGAGGGTGCTTTGAAAGAATGCTAAGCAGGCCCCAAATCAGCAACGATAATGAAATGCCTTTCTGGAGTTTTCATGTTTGAAAAAGTCCTTATAAACAGAACGTGAAGTGCGTGTAGTCAAATAAGGAGTTGGGAGGCTTCAGAGTAATCCATTTACAGAAGCCAAAAAAATGACACACGATGGACAATGACAAGGCTATCATCATCCAGTGCCTCTTAGCCTGGGTGACAAATTTAGCAATGCAACTCAACCAAACCTGTTGGAAAAAGTGCTGATCGTGGCATGTTCTAATACAATAGAGATAAGAACACCAATAATTTCTCATTACAGTCAAATATAGAAGATAAAACATGAACTGGCTTACAGCAGCATTTGACCTTTGCCCTATGAAAAGGAATAGCAACATGGAATAATGTACCTCCTGGTACACTAAGGATGACTAGCTGCCCTATTCGAAGGATCTGGATTGGAAGTATTGAGGGCTGCAATTCAATTAACAAAGATATTACTAACAATCAAGTGCTATATGCAACATTAGATTATCAAAACTAGTCCACCTCTAGCTTTTATTGGTTCAAATTTGAGCAGGAAAGCAGTCTGCAATATCACTGCATTTAAAACCCTTACATGACCATGTTCTACTTGCATAAGAAACACAAAAACAGCAATGAAACTTACTGCCCAATCATATGGTTGCTTCATTTCACCCGTATCAAGCAAGATGGGCTTTGGATACTGACACTTGATTTGCTCTTCAGATGGCTTCTTCAGTAAATTGCGAATCAGCTTCCAGAAGGCATTTCCCTGACTTGACATGAAGATGCCAAGCAATAATTAGAAAAAATCAATCGGGCTAACAGTTTCATGTGAGATACCATAGTTCAAGACCTGCAAGATTATAATTACAAGTTACCTCGTCATCTCCTTGCTTAAAATCAAAAGCTCCAGGTCCATCGGTTGTTCCTGCAGCAAATGAAAACCCCACTGCAGCAGGGCAAGTTTTTACCACTTCTGAGCCTCCTCCTTGTTTCGGAATTGTCATTTCAAGCTGGGAGAAGTCTATACAAGTGTGACGATAGTCAACCTTTCCACTTATTTGCTCAGATGCCCGATTGAAGAGATCCACTGCTTTTCTGAATTGCCTCTCTCCAATGATACGTGTACTTTCAAACTCATCAGGATAACTGCCATATAAAGTACCAGGTACAATTCAGATCCAATAGATGATAGACATGTATATTTTGCAAACAAATGTATCAAAAGGCAAAGAGAGGATTGAGATACCCTGGTCCTCGGCCATAGCACAGTTCATTTTTTCCCCCACAAGTACTGTGATTGAAATCACAAGGTAGCCCAGTGTCTATGCAGAAAGCTCCAAGAACATTGGGACTAACATCACCGCAGTTTGATTGACAAAATGCAGAAACAAACTTAGGTTTGTCAGCCTGCCTGAGAGCACTCCTGACCCGATTTGCAACGCTTAGAATCTTGGTTGCTGGTCGACCAGGAGGAGACTGGAAGGATGCAGCAAGCTCCAGTAGCTCATGGTCTGCACTAAATGGATTTTATAGAGTAATAATGTTTCTCCTTCTATTCAAATTAGAATCCCTTGTGCTGTATTGCACAATTCAGGTCTTTCAAATCTCATGCGACATCAGTGCAACTTGATGTTAGATTCAGATGCAAATAGTGAATTATTATATAGTTTTATCCTTACTTGGTTAAGGCAGAAATTTGGATATCTGGCAAATGTCAGGTCCCGCCTCATGGAAAATTAGTTCATAAATCCAATAAAAGGCTAGAATGCTTCTTGGCATGTGTAAGGGGTAAAACAAGGGGAAAACAAGGATTGAAAGTAATGGTCTCACGGTGTTCTGTTAACTCTAAAAATTTTGGTGCATTCTTTTTCAGATATATATATATATGTACAAGAAGAAACATTGACTATGGTGCCTTGTTTTATACAATCGAATCACTAGTCACGGTTTTGCAGTTTAGACATGGGCACCCCTGAGTCTACAAAGGGACTCTGACATGTTATGCATCTGAATCTACATGGCAGAGAATTGTGAACTTCGTTGTTAAGCAGGCTGAAAGCTGTAGATGGAGGGCTTTTATTAAATCATGAACAAACAAATTTCTCACAAACCTGTTTAAATTACCCCACCATAATTGAATGGAAAAACTGAAACTTACGGTTATCACGTAGGTTAGGAATTATCTTGGAGACTCTTCGTGGAATTCCTTTGGCCACATCTCCATCGGCATATGAGCTTACAGAAGCTTTCTGCTCAAACCAGTCTTCCATAAATCGTGCAGCAGCACCCTTGTTATCCCCACTTATCAAGGAGTTTGTGCGACTCATAGATGTTCCATGAGTTGCAAACCAATTGAAACTACCAACTGGGCCCCACTCATCATCGACAAACTTCAAAAGGGTCATCTCTTTGTCAACATCGTACTTGTATTTTCTGCGCTCTTCTGTAGGATTATTAAGATATGCACTGGGACTGCGATTTACACCAGCATCTAGGAGCTCTCCTGTAAGTAGAAAGCCAAAGCATTTATAAGATATTACATAAAATGAAAACACCAAACTGTACATCACAAATGTAAACTTTTCATTGTTTTGTTTTCCGGGGGAGGGGAAGTCACGCGGAGAGTAATAATGAAAGGGGGCATGTCATTCTCCACACTTCATCACAGGTATAACCTTCTCCACTGTATGCTATCAATCTGGATATGCAAGATGGATCCCTTTCTTCATTTTAGATAATGAAACCATTCCATTACTACCAACCCAAAGAAATACGACCTATATGAGATATACGGTTTATGCCGGAAAGGTAAGAAGTTGGACTAATTTGGAAACATTGGGCAATTTACTTTATACCTACTATTTCGTCTGGTTTTTGGTTCCTAGTCTTATTTTATTAGTAGCCATGATTGGGGCTATAGTACTGACTATGCATAGGACTACTAAGGTGAAAAGACAGAATATATTTCGACGAAATGCTATTGATTTTAGGAGGGCTATAATGAGGAGGACGACAGACCCATCACGATCGACTAAACGGAAAGTCGCCCAAGGCAGATATTGGTTCAAATCCAATTCGTGAGATAGAAATGATCTTTAGACCTTTTCATCAGAAAGAAATGGAAATTCCCAAAAAGGCTAATGTTACAGATTGAAAAACACAGAGCAAAAACTTTCTTCACCGAATCACGCAAGTCAATCTGTCTTTGTACGTGTGCATGTTTCAAAAGGGAAAGCGTGGTAAATCTATGTTTATTGACTGTGTTTATTCATCTTCACATCTGCAATTCACAGGAAAAATAAATGCCTCAAAAACCAGACGACAACTTTTTGGTCCTTCTCAATGAATAATTTTCATTTGATCCACTACACAGGACTCTGGAGCATATAACACAACTCTGGAGAAAATGATGCAGTGATGGTATAATAGCATCTTTACCCTTATTCACAAAAATTGATCCTGGGCGGAGATTTTCATGAGCTTGAATTATGCTTTTCTCAATGCCATCAACGATGACATCAAATGATTGGCGTACAAATCCAAGAGATGTTACAATATACACAACGTATTGAAGATAGCCCCCAGGACCAGCATGCGTGTGAATACCACTGATAGCCACATTCTTTTCAGTATAAAGGTCACCATACCTGCCATTTAGTGACTTATGTTATTCCAGCTTAAACAAAGTCAAAATATAGTTCCACTACAGATGAACTAAAGATTATGCAATGCATTTTAATCTTTGACGTGGTATGATCTTTGAAAGAGAAACAATGAAGAAACAGAATCTCAAGCAATTCGTGATTCCAAACTAAATGCAGTTTCAAATACAAGATTGATGCAAGAGAGAATATGCAGAAGCAACAATTACCTTGCCTTCAATCTCTCAAACACCTTAATTGTCACAATCTGTGAGGCCATGCAAGCATCAAGATTTACGAACACAACTCGATTTCCCTGTGGCTCTGCCACAATAAAAGTACGAGCTCGCAACCTGAAGTGAACACCGGAAGAAATCTGATCCATGTTAGCATAGCCCATCATATTAACATCAGCAGCAGGTCCAGTGATGTCATAGCTTCCAAGCCCAATCAAGTGTTTGGAATCCGAAAATATTACTCCACCATTGAGCAGCAAGATGGATAGAGAGATCCACAACCAAATAGTTGCATGTGGTCTCCGAACACAAAGTGGTGAAAGTAAACCCATCTTCAACTCCAGCAAGAATAACAACCGATGTTCAATCTCTTCGTCTCATTCCCCTGCATTGAATAAAAACACGATGATATATGTTCATTCTACAGTCGGGTCACCTAACCAAGCCAAAAGAAACCAAAAAAGACGAAGAAAACGAAAAGTCACCATAGAGGTGCTTGTCAGCGATATCATCCAGGGCATAGGAGAAGAAAAATGCAAAAGTAAAAAGAGAGGCTTTATTTCAAACAAGAATTAAACACCATAAGAGACGCACTAACCGCAGGAGGACTTATGGTCACTCCATCACTATCAATTTTGAGTTTCCTACTTCCAGGATTGGTAACAAAAAGAACTAAAACGATAAAAACTGTGTATCATAAGACTGCCGACAGTTTCAAACGAGAAAGAAGAAATTGATCCATTACAGAAACAAGTAATGGACCAGAACCTAAAGAATCTTTGCTGAGCCAGTCCATTTTCCTCCATAAGACATAAAGATCAGAACTTTGGAAAGGAAAAGAAAAAAAAAAAAGAAAAAGAAAGAAACCCCATCAAACAGAAAATTTCTAGGCAAAAACAAACCACCTGAACACCAGATGCGTTCCCCTGAAGCTCACAGTTTGGTTGACAAAGTGAATATGCTTGTGTGTGTGTGTTTGTGTGTGTAAGAGGAACAAAAGAAGAAAAAGAACAAAGATATGGGCCTACAGAGGTAGAGGCCAAGCCACCTGAGGTCCTTGGAGAGGTCAACAGTTGCGGAGAAGGCAAAACAGTGATGTCATTATGGCTCGAAGCTCAGTTGCAAAAACGTTAAATTCTTCGAACTCTGTTTATAGTTCTTGGCGGGTGCGCGCAATTTCCGTGCCACTGAGTACTTTTATTTGAATGTGTCTTTTTGAACGTGGCTTTTGTCCTTGTTGGTACATTTTCAACTTGGGCATGAGATCCTCTTCCTTAGGAGATGGGCAAATGCTACACTTTATAGAGCACGTATTTGAAGGTCTCGAAACACAATACAATTTATTTTTCGAAAAAAGTACCTTCCATGGCAGTGGACCCCACAGAAATTTTTTTTAAAAAAAAAATCCTTTAACTCAAACCCTATTTGAAAGTAAAAAAAAAAAAAAAAAAAAAAACTTATTTTTAGGTTGTCGACGTAAAGTAATATGTACTTTGTCTGCCTAGGCAAGAACAAAACGTGTGAGATGAAACCGAAGAATTTGTGTTATTTTTGTCGAATTTTGTTTGCTTTTTGGCTTAGCTCTTGCTTGTCAAAACCGAAGAAAGTCTACGATTCTTGTTCCTCCGACCACAACGACGACGACGTTTTAGTTCCTCCGCAATGACACGCCCCAAACACGGTCAAGTAGAAACGACTAGCAAAGAGGAAGGAAGGAAGAAAACTACAGCAAGAATCACTTGCTCCGCCAAGGGAGAAAATTTATTCTATTTATGGAGATTTGTTATCAGTGAATTAATTCAATATTACATAAAATTTTTAAATAAAATTAATAATTTTTTTATACTCAAAAAAATAAATAAATAAATATAACAAATATTATTATTTATATATTAACTCATAATGTATTAAAAAATTTCTTGCACAACTTAAACCGTATCCTACAAAACATAAGTTTAACTTAGTTTGGATTAAAGTTCAATTCAAACTGTGACCTCCTAAAATATTTGTTATTATCGAATTAAAATAATGACATAAACAAATAATTATCTCAATTTTATTATTTATCATTCACTTTATTATCACTTGTCTATATCAACAAAATCAGAAAACAATAATAAGATTATTTATTATTATTCATCTATTACGGGATGTTCTGTCCTTATTTTGGATAAGGAGTAATAACATGGCAAATGCTAACAACATGTTTGTTCCCCACTCTTCTCGTTTGCAGCTTAGTGTACCTGAAAACGGAGACCCTGAAAATGCGTTCAATGAACTGTTCCCTCAATTTCAAATTGTTCAGCCTGTTAAGTTGTGTTTCTGTTAGTCTAAGAATCGGTGGACCTTGAACAAGATAGAGAATGAGAGAACAACAGGCACTGTTCTTTTAATGTACTTTTACAAAGCAAGCACGGAAATTGCAATCAGAATTATAGCTGCTGAGCTTCTCTAACATAGGTAAACGCATACAACAACACTCGCCCTTCACGTAAGTAGTAGAAAAATACTAGCAATAATTTGCACGCCGATGTCCGTTGAAAGGTCGCGAGATTCAAAAGCAGGACATAAGCGGCTACCGACCATCTCTTCATGTCTCGTACGTATATTCTTCTTTGGGCTTTTTAAGAATGAAGGCATCAGTTAGAGCACGCTCGGAGACAAAAGAAGCTTCCAAGAGACGCAAAGCCTGCAACATGAAACAAATTTGGTTAAGATCATCCGGAGGAATGAACTCACTTCTGATTAAAAGTGCAGATGAATTATCCTTAAAAAGAAACTTCAAATGCAAGACAACATATATAGTTTGACATCATAGTTAAATGATGATTATAAGTGCCTATAAGTCGATGATAGAGCATTCACAAAGGTCCCTTATGCAGATGAAGTGGATTAAGGTTGAGTAGCGTAAACATGGCAGGATAGTGGTTTGGCAGAGTGAAGTTTTATCTTGCCATGGATAGCAGCAGTTCACATGTTGCTTGAATCAGCTTCATGGGTATACAAAAGAAGCATAATTGAACATTTAAGTTGGGAAACTGTGGTGGCTCACAATTCATCAGAAATTATGTATAAGAGTCCAACTGCATGCAGATCAAGTCATCATAACTCCGAACACATCAAGATAAAACTTGCTATTGAGAATATTCCTAAGGTGTTATAAAGATTGTGAATAATTGCTATGGAGAATATTCCTAAGGTGTTATATGCTAAGGTGATATAAGCTAACTGACCTCCTTGTTGCCTACTTGCACAACTTGCTCCTCCGTGTCACCAAAAGATACCTCCAATTTGTTGAGAACTGACAAGCCCAAAAGAGGGGATATGGGAGTCACATTCAGATCATCGGTCACCATGAACATTGCAGGTCCTATCACATATCCCGCATCACTTTTAGCTTCCTTGTTGGGTGATTTAGGATCCAATACAGTCAATTCAACGATTGTTGATGAACTATCAGAAGGCAATAGTGTCCTATCTGTAGACAAATAATGGCCCTGCACACAGTAGAACATCTGTTGTTGTACAGCTTCCTCTACTCCTAGCGGCTGTTTCTCGTAGCCAAAACCAGGTGCAAGCTTGGGACTCAGAAGCATCTCCTTCAGCTCATTTGACTTCAGGTACTTCTGGGAATCAAGATCCTGAACACTTTTGTATAGATGACTTACGCATCCTTTTGAAGGATGACCATGTATTTCTTTAGCTATATGCCCAAGTGGAACGGTGAGGAAGCTCAAGAGTAAATCGACAAAATCTTGCTTCACCTCTGCATAACATACAATCCCCTTGGATTTGCTGAGCACAAGCCTAATGCTAATCTTCCCATTTTCCTTAGTTGCTTGTCCACCTATTTGATGTTTAATAGAGCTACTTTGTTCAATGTTATCCTTTCCTAACTGAAGGTTTCCCTTATTCTTCAACAAAGTTGCTGTCAACGGCATCTTGGATACTATGGAGCATCTCAGCAAATCCAAAACCTGAAACAAAAAGTCCAGCCACAAACTTAAGATAAATAGTACTCGGATCAATAATCATTCATCAATCAATTACCTCATTCCTGCCGAATTTATACATCCTTTCCTCAATGACACTTGAATCCCTGACTCCAAGCTTTGAAAGCACAGAAAAGCTTGCTGCAGAAGATGCAGGCATCACTTGCAATTCATCGCTTACCAATAGTTGGGTCAACCCTTTGACAAAGATCCCTCCATCTCTGGCATCAGAAACCAGCCTCTTTGGTAGACCCTCAGACAGCTCCATCGGATAGTCCATGTTCCGCCCGCAAGAACAAGTAACAGAATTATAAGGACTCACTAACTTACATTTTAAGACTCTGCTAACACATCCTCTGTCATAATCACCGCAACAGTAGTACTTCAGAGGGGTATCATCACACTGCAGTTTCAGCTTCTTGCACTGGTCTCTAGCCCAGTTTTGGGGCTGCAGTAACATGGTCTTGCACGGTGCAGTGCGGAGAAACTTGCCTTCCAGATTTTCAACACTTTTATACAAGTTGTCCATGCAACCTATGCTGATTGCGGGTGACCGGTTGTGAGTGAGCCTGATGATTGTTCCCATAGGCATAGTCAAAAAGCTGAAGAGAATATCAACAAAATCTTCATCGGATTCGACAAATATGACCCTATTGTTCTCCTTGTCCACCAATGCCTTCAAGGTAATATGGGATGAATCCATGGATCAATAAGAAACTGGTATTCGGATTTGGAAGCTAATAGCGTCAGCGTTCAAGGCACTATAAGAACTGAAATAGCTCTTCTGATTGGACAACAAAGAAACATACAAAAACCTTGTCAACAAACTAGGAATAATTGTGGGGTTTTCGGTTATACAGCACTAAACAAGGGATAATTTTGAATTGCAAGCATAACAGTAGCTAGTACAATGATGACAACTACTAGATAGATGGCGATGCACGATGTAATGGATGCAAGTATAAAGATTCTCTTTTTCGTTGCTTTATTGTTTTATTTATTTATTTATTTATTTAACAACAAATCTTAATACCAATAGTCATGACAAGAACAAAAAACAAGAACACTGAGCTACTAGAGATGCCATTGGACTAGTTGTCAACTAATCAGGTGCCTCTCTCATATTCCAAGCAGCTGAAATCAGATTTTTAAATGCTTCATTTTTATTTATCTTTGGAACTTACGAGAATAAACCTGAAGCCAAAAACCAAAACCCAGCAACTTACCAGTATCGAACGAGAACTTCTCAGAAGTGTATCAGTGGACGGTCCGCATGAGAGAAGTGAAGATTAAGATTTTCCAGATTATGGGGTTGCTAAATGATTAGACCATGTAGTGAGAAATGCAAGTGGAAAAGGTAGCAGTTCTTCCTGAGAGAGTAAAGATGCATGAAGTGATCTCGACCGACGGTTTGTTATATAGTGGCAAGGTGAGCACATCCAGACTACCAAAGAGACGCGACTTAACCGAGAAGTCCCAACACTACTTAACCGAGAAGTAATGGGAAGACCCATGTTGACTTGACATGGGTTTACCCGTACAACGTGACTTGTGACAACAGAATCGCAATAAAAATAGAAATGAAAGTTCCAATGGGAAACTGTTGGTTTTAAAATCCTTTATTTTATATATATATTTTTTTTTTTTATTTTTTTTTTTTTCTTTTTGACTTCTCAAAGCAATCGACGGTGAGCAACCTTTAATATCAGGCTTCAATTTGATGTCAAAAACCTTATTTTGTGAAATTCAAAATTATCAATCATGATAATTAATTGTAATTAACAATTTAAATCCACCTTACCCCACCGCATTTAATAACATTTTGTCTACCTAATTTTCACAAATTCAAAAAACTAGCAAGGTGGAGATGGAATAGACGATGGCTTAGCACACGAATATATTCCCATGGACTTGGACATAACTCGCACTTGTTGCCCTAATCACGTATCATTAAATTTTTAGTTATTACATGAACTTCATTGATATCAATACATATCAAAAAAAAGCTGATTTTAAGTTTTAAATATGAAAACTTGAATGATTTTTACTTGTTATCACATTCATGTATCATGAAAATTTTAATTTAAGTGAATTTTACGATTGCTGACCCTGAGTTATCCGTTGCAATAATTCAATTTTTTTTTAAATGAATCATAATCATGTAATTTTGAAACAAAATACAATGTTTATTCTTGTTATGAAAATTAATTATGCAATTTTAAAACATATTGGTTATTGTTTCGTTAACGATATTGTCACACTTCGTACATATTTTAACTTTGTTTATTTTCATTGAAGGAAATTTTAAATGAAGTCTACGAAAAAGATTTAAGAAATGGAGGAACCAGACTTAAAAAAAAAAAAAAAAAAAAAGAAATTCCTGTAAAGCATCCTACGTGTTTGGCATGTGATCCATTTACTTAAACGGAGCCGTCAAAATGAACCCGGGTTCCGGAGCGTTACGGTCCGATTAGAACCCGTAGCTCTATAAATAAGCAGCGGCACCGCCGTGGACTGACGCGCTCATCCTTTTCCCTCAACTTTGACAGTAGCACAATCTTTTAACAAAGTGAGATTTTCCATCGAATCGCTTCTTCTTTAGGTTACCATTGCTTCGATTCTCGTGTTGATCGCACTCTGTTTTTTTGGTCTTTGATTTTTGAAACCGAAACCCTAAGCCCCTTTATTTTTTCGTTTTATTGATCAGTTTTTTTTGTACTTGCTTTTCTAGGGCTAGCTTGTCTCAGAGCTTCAGGTAAGTGATCTTTACTACGTTCTCTGCCTTTTTTTTTTCCATCATCATTATTATTATTTTCTGCTTTTCATTGATTTTCTATCCTATTTTTTTGGTAGCCGAGGAAAAAATAAAGGACGATGAAACTTTCGGCGAAGCCTAGTTAGGATTGCGTGGTATGGATTGTAGAGTTTTGTGTGTGTGTGTACCTAGTTGGTTGTGGTGAAAGAATTTCATGATGGGTATACTGGGATCCTTTCTAATGTATTATGTTTATTCTTCTGTTGTTGGGTTGACAGTATTGATGTGTTTTGGGAGTTGAAGCCTGGCTTATACTACACAATGGGATTTGATAATGAGTGCATACCGAACATTCAATCTTTACCTGGGGAGTATTTCTGTCCAGTTTGTCGACTGCTTGTCTACCCAAATGAAGCATTGCAGTCACAGTGCACTCATCTCTACTGTAAAGCATGTTTAACATACATTGTGAGCACTACCCGAGCTTGCCCCTACGATGGCTACCTTGTGACTGAAGCAGATTCCAAGGTTCTTTCGTACTGGATAATGGTGCTAAATAAATTCCCATCATTGTTGTTGGTCACTTGCTAATTGATTTTCTTTGCAACTGCAGCGACTAATTGAATCAAACAAAGCACTGGCAGAAACCATAGGGAAGATAACAGTTCAGTGTCTGTACCAAAGGAGTGGATGCACATGGCAGGGAAACCTTTCCGAGTGTACTACTCATTGTTCTGGATGTGCCTTTGGCAATTCCCCTGTTGTATGCAACAGATGTGGAGTACAAATTGTTCATCGTCAAGTGCAGGAACATGCACAAAGTTGTCCTGTGAGTTCAATAAGATTTTGAATATGTATATGATCTAATTGTGGTATTTCCTGTTGCATTGATAGGTTAATTGTATTCTTTTTTCCCAACCACAGGGTGTTCAGCCTCAGGTACAAAATGTTGAGAGTGCTCAGAATGCTACAACCACAAGCACGACAACTACTTCTGAACATACCCAGACTCTCACTCCCGGAACAAGTACAACTCAGTCGCACACTTCTCAAACCACAATCACCTCACAACCTGGACAAGATCCCAGCCTGCAAGCAACCACCAAGGCCCAGGCTGTAGTGTCTGCCATGGTGCCAACAGCAGATCCGTGGTATCAACAGCAGCAACAATATCAACAGTACTACCAGCAGCAGCATGCTGCATATCAACAGCATTATTATCAATATTACCCTTATCAACAGCAAGCCATCCCACAATACCAGCAATCTCAGGTTTACATGCAGCCTCCGATCTCTCAAGTTCAGGTGCAGCCAAATTTGCAACTTCAACCTCAGGCTCAGCTGCAAACTCAACCTCAATTACCTGCACCTACTCAGCTACCTGTTGCTGCTCAGCCCCTTAAACAGGCTGTAGTTAATCCACAACAACAAACTCATGCTGTGTCTCAGCCGCAATCTCAAATTCAACCACCGGTGCAGCTGCCAACACTTGGCTATTCACTTCCTCAATCTCAGCCACACTCACAAAACCAAACCGCACAGCCCTATCCACAACTTGCACAAGTGCCTCAATATCAGCAGCCTCATGTGCAGATGCAACAGGCACAACCCCAAATTCAGCCACAGGCTCATTCTCAATTTCAGCCCCAGCATATTCCTGTCCCTCAACCCCAACCTCATTTGCAGGGTCAGTCACTGATGCATGCTCAACATCATCCACAACCTCTTTCTCAACCTCTCCCTACTTCCAACCAACCTTTGATTCCTAATGTGCTGCCTCAGTCGCAGAACCCATCAGCCAATGCAGTTACCGACCATCATTCTTATATGCAAGTGCAGGTTCACCAGCAAGTGCAGCCGGGAGCCCCACAACATCCTTTGCATATGCATCTTCAAGGTGGGCCCCGACCACAATCACAACATCCCATTCAAGCACAGGCTCAATACCCACAGCAACTTCCTCTATTACGCCCACCACAGTCCCATGCTGCAATTCAGAACTTGCAACAACCAGGCTTGTTGCCTTCACCAGGTCAAGTTCCAAGTGCTCGCCCTGGACAACAGCAGCCTGATCCTTATGCTTATCAGCCTGGAGCTCATGTCCACCAACTCTCATCTCAGCAACCAATGTATCAGCTGCCTTTCTCTGGGCAGCCATTGGGGCCAGTACAGAATCAAGGGAATCAGCAAGGTCCTTTCATACAGCAGCAGTTGCATGGACAATCTCAGTGGTGGCCCCAGGGACCACAGCAACCATTCCAGCAAAACTCTCAAGCCTACCAACAGCCACAACATGGTTTTTCATTGCCAAACAGTGTTCAACGCCATCAAGCCCAAAGCCTTGCAGGATGGCCTACAATGCCACCCCATGGAGTACCTGTACAGCTGCATTCACAGTCTCCTTTTGGCATGCAGCTCAGACCAGGGCAGATTAGTGGAAATCAGCAGGCTGGAAATATCCTCAGGACAAACAGCCAAGTGCAATCATCTTCTGAACAACTTTCTGGGGTTGCTTCAAGACCAATTTCTGAGAGGCATGATCAAAATGATGAAAAAGGAGCAGATCCTGAGTTATCCTCTCACCACGCTGCTAAAAGGGATAAGAATGGTTCGGTATTAGCCTCAGACCTTGGAGCCGATGGGGGTGAGATGAAACATGAAAGTGAAGTTAAACTAGAAAAGGTGTTGAATGAACCCATAGGTGAAACTAAAGATAGCCCAAAATCTCTTGCAGCAGATAATGGAGGCCTTCAACTTAATAAGGTGAAGGAAGAGCCTAAAGAGAGTACTGTCTATCAGAAAGATGTTTCTGATGTTGACAAGGAGCTTTTGGTGACTGAAGTGAAGGAAATGAAGGATGTGCCTCTGCGTAATACTCCTTTGCTGCAGGAAGGTGAATACCATGAGAGACAGGGTATGAAATTGCACAAGGAGCAAAAGCTGGTTAATCAAGGTTATGGAGGCTTTCCACCTCATGGTCAGGAGCTAGAAGAGAGTTTAAAGCAGTCTTCTCTTTCAGTTCCCTCTGTTAGTCAGGTATGGCAAAGCCATCCTGGCTATCACGGGCTTTTTGATCTTCAACGGGGCCATGTGGGCCCCCCATTGTTACAAGCACCTTCTCCTGGACTCCCTCATCGTTCACAATTGCCTGAGCATCCTTCAACTCAACTTAGACCTTTGGGTCCCGGCCGCACAGCTCTTTCAGGTCAATCTTTGAATCCACCAGCTGAACATCCCCAACACCCTGGGTACAAACACACAGGTCCTCCATCACAAGGACCTTATTCTCAAGGCCATGCACTCCTTTCTCAAGGTGAGCAATCACTGTTTTACAGAGAAGCTGAAATGTTTCCAAATGAGAACCCTGGATATATAGATGGTAGAAGAGCAGATTCATTAGGGCAGCAAACCAGCATGCTTGGGTTGCGGGATCATGGGCATCAGGGTTTTCCAAACGAGCGTTTGAATTCATTTCCACAGGACTTATCACCAGGCACCATTGCTCGGGAAGAGCTCGAGGGAGACCTGAAGCATTTTACTAGGCCTTCTCACTTGGATGCTGAAACTGTTCCTGTATTTCGGGGTAATTTTTCCTTGTCTGGACCTTTTGACAGGGGTTATCATGGTTTTGGTATGGATCCTGTTGACAAGGGTCCTTTTGGTTCTGCCCCTCCAAGGCTCTTTCCTCCATATCCGCATGATGCTGCATTCCATCCCAATAATGTGGGAGAGAGACCGGTGCCTGGGTATGTCCACCGACATAGGGATGGCTTGGGCCCTAGAAGTCCAGGTGGAGATTTTCCTGGGTTGCCCTCACGTAGATTTGGTGCCTTTTCTCATCTAGATAATATTGATGGCAGGGAATTACGTCGATTTGAATCAATCAACAGTTCGTTTCATGACAGTAGATTTCCTGCCTTGCCTGGCCATTTACGTGGGAGTGAATATGATGGTCCTGGTAATCTGCGAAGAAGTGAGCATTTGAGTGGCAGTCAAGATGGGCTGCATAACCATTTGCAGGGAGGTGAACATCTAGGTCCTCATGATCTGTCTAGACATTCGCGATTGGATGAGTTTATTGCTGCTTTTCCTGGTCATGCAAGGATTGGAGATTTTTCCAGGAGAGTTCATCCTCGCAGGGGTGAACCTGGATTTAGGAGCAACCATTCTCTCAAGGGATTTCCTGCTGATGGTGGAAGCTATGCAGTTAAGTGCTGCTTTTAAATGTCTTTTCTTAAAATATGTGTTGGTGATTTTTTTTTTTCTGATTTCACTCGAGAACAAAAGTTCATGTTTTTAAGGTGAGAATGTGAGAGCATGCTTGCAATGCATGAATGCATCTTGTTTATTTCTTTTGAACCATCAGGACTATGTAGTTTGATCCTGAATATTTGTCATCTGTTCTGGTTATTTTCAGGGTGACTTTGAGTCTCATGATAATCCAAGAAAGAGGAGGCCATCAAGCATGGGCTGGTGTCGTATTTGTAAAGTTGACTGTGAAACAGTTGAAGGCTTGGACCTGCATTCCCAAACAAGGGAGCACCAAAAGATGGCCATGGATATTGTTCTTACCATCAGGCAGAATGCAAAGAAACAGAGATTGTAAGGCATTATGGCATTTTATGTTACATTTGCTGTAGTTTTTTTTTGCCTAAATTTTGAATAAATTAGCTATCAAAGACTTATGAACTTTATTGGGTGTCTTAGTGATAGTTCCTCACTGGCTTCACTGGATGATGAAAGCAAGCCAAAGAATGGCAATTCTGAGGACAATGGGAGTAAGCAGTAAGTCATGATGGAGTGATGCAGTGTGGATTGCGTTGCCCTAATTGTATGCTCAGGGTTGCTATTTGTTTCTTTGGTACTCCTGGACTTGGCAACTTAGGTGATTTCAACATTCGTGCCTACTTTCTGCTTCCAGGTTCTTCATGCTAGTTTTGCCATTTCAGGTTGCTGACATGCTGAAGGAGATGGTTTTCATACCTGAAGTTAAGTGGCAGTTAAGTTTGTTGGTTTTCATTTTGAAGTCTCTATTTTAAGAACCAGGATAGTTTTGTGTTAACATTGGGCTTTCCAGTTATGAGTTGCCATCTTGTCCATCATTACTCTTGTCCTGCTACCATTAGTTGTTAAGATGCATCTTTGTTCTGGATTAGTCATATTGTATTTCAATCCTTTTGATGCTTCAATATAACTGGTGGAACTGAGCCTATATCTCTACTTAAAAAAGGGCTTTTTCTTGGTTTATTTGTGATAAGAACTGCAATAACTTGAATAGGCTAAACTTATTTTGATCTGTGAAATTATCATGCTGCAAACTTGCAAACCATTTAGTTTTTGAATGTAAGAGTCGTGCAGAGATTTCAGGGAAATTTTGATGATCACATATGGAAGAATTGCTTTTCTGTTAAAATTGAAGGTAAACTCTAGTTATCAAAAAAAGCAAATTTAAGATAAAACCTGGTGTTTATAGGCAAACTCTAGTTTCTTTCCATCTTAACCTAGGTCACATTATGTTCAGGGGACACCTTGAACTGTTCTCATTTTCCCTGTTCTGCAAATAACATAGAAGCATAAGTTGGTACAGAAGAGAGTTGAGTGGTGAAAAAACGACTTGCTAATTCAATATCTATCTCATGGGATTCTAGTTGAATATTTTATTATTACCAGCACTTTTTTGTGTATCCTGCTATTGTAGTTAAACTTTGCATAATTGATTAAAAATTCTCTCTAGTGCAAGAACTTGTTACTTTTATGTGGATTTGGTTTGTGTATTAACCTGATTGTGGAGAATAAAGTTCATGTCATTGCCAACTGTTGCTGCCAAATACAGCATTATCTATATACCTTTGCTCTGGGATGTTGGATTCGAATTCAATTGTTAGTAATATAGGCAGCTTAGGATTTGTATAGTTCTTGTTAATTTGAGGGGCTAATTTTCTTGGCATTGTTAGCAATATGGCTTAAAGTCTTTGGTTCTGTAAAAGGCATAGTTTTCTGTTAGAATTCTTGCCATTTTGTAATGGCAAAATGCACAGCTTATTCAGTAAAATTATCATGAATTACAACATCATCATGATTTCAACCAAAGTTTAGTTTATAGTTATAGGAGTCTGTTAGACATATTGGGAGGGACCATGTTGATGGGAAGGGATATATGTGCTAAATCCCTTAGAGTTGACCAAGAGAAGGAATTTTGAGAAGGTTATTGCATTATATAAGGATCAATAGTTCTGATACCGAGTCTTGGCATCATGAAATGGCACCTAGTTTAGGTAGAGGTTGCTTCATATGCATGGAATCTGGTGATAAGATGTTTTAGAGGTTGCAAGTTCAAGCTCTAGGCACCTCTTTCTGTGGCTCTTGGGTGCTCCTGCTGCCACTGAATGAATTTTATTTCTATAGCAGCTTATATGTGTTACATAATCTTTGCCATTAGAAAATTAGATTTTCATCTGGCCATTGACTCAAAGAGATCCTTGTGCATGCTAAGTGCAGTGAAAATGTTGCTTAGCTTTGTTGCTTCTGTATTTTCTTGTCTAGTTATTATTTAGTCAGAAAGGGGCAGTGCATAATGCTGTCAGAATACATTAGATCTATTGGTGTTGATTTTTTATTTTTTGGTGAAATTTCTTTTTATAATAGATTTTTACAATTCAACCTGTTCTTTTACGGTGAAGCAGACAAGAAAGACTGACAGTTCAGCTGAAAGGCTTATGCAGACATCGTTTTTTTTGATGTGGTAAGATTGTGCACAATTTATTGATGCAAGTCACAAAGTATTGGCATTGATGTTTTTGAATTTTGCATTCATGACTTTGCAATTTATAAAGTAGGATTTCATGTGTTCAATCGGATGGTTAAAATGTCAATAGAATAGCCATCATGTTCTCAGAAAACTTGGAGATGCTTAGAGAACCAAAATTCCCTTCTATCCCAGTTGCTACTTGAATTGGCCCATTAATTGTTATTTCACGGGTGCTACCGTGTGTCACTTGACAGATTATTAAAATTGCTGCTTTATATTTCTTAAAAAGTGATTGGAGATGGCTGATCCTGAAGGATGGGGCAAAACATCTTATAGTTAGAACACCAAAAAGTGCTAATATGAGGGGCTTTTGAGTTTAATGTAGACAATTCATTTCCAAGGTTTGACAATTTTCTGGGCAACACATTGTGGTCCGTGCAATAGTTAGTTGATATTAGTTTCCAATGGTGATTGTTGTTGGGAAAAGGGGCAAAAAAGAGGAAAAGAAAAGACAAAGATGACCTTTGCGTTGGGTCTGGGTTGAAAAACTATCTGGACATTGCTGTTCCGTGTCATCGCCTTTTAATAACTCCTCTTCTCGGAATTGGATGTTCAAGGTTCATTGTTTCGTAGGCATGTTTAGGCAAGGACATGCTGTTTCTTGTGTGGATTATGGTGGTTTTTTTATATTTTTTTAATCTTTTTGGTTGATTAAAATCATTGACCTAACGCAATGTTATTTAGTTTTCAAATAACATGCCTTTTAATTCAATGGAAAAATAATTGCCTTTTGTCTTGCTTGGCTTTATAATTTTCGAATTCTGGTTTGAGGATGTATCATGGAATCCACAATTGTTATTTTCTAAGCTACTTGAGCTATGAAACTCATTATTACAGCTATGTGCAACCTGAGGCAAACTAATATGAAATTCTGTCAGGGGCCCACCTAAAAGATGAACATTATTTAGATGTACATTCAACCTTTGATAGGGGCTAGAGAAGGATTCAATTGAAGTTTCAGATCCAAATGTGTTCAAATTTTGTAAAATGAAAGTTTTGTTATATGATAGAATTAGCTGACCTTTTTGGGTGTGTTAGTCTAGAACCATGGATTCATGATTAGTTAAAAAGAATATGAGCACGTGTTTTACTGCAAAAATGACACATCTAATCTGGCACGCGAAGTACATTCAAATTGTTGACATTACTTTATTATTAACTGAACAAAACTGAAAAAAAAAAAAAAGGTTTAATAATCAAAAGTGGACGGCATTAACAAGGGACTAAAATCAGAGGTGTCGGGTATAGTTCGGTTGGTTTGATTTGAGTCTCTTGTATTTTGGTTTATAAGTACCTCGGATCTTAGGATCATCAAATTTTAGACGTAGGGTATGTGCTGAATTGTGATTGCAATCTAAAGACCTTTTTTTATTATCCTTTCTTGAGTTAAATACAGATTTAGTAGTGTCTAGGGCACACGACCAACTAAAACTTGTGTGGAAAGGCAAGAAGTGCAACACTTATGATAATTTTTTTTAAGTAAATAATCCATTGTTGAAGTAATTACAATAAGAAAGCTTCTGTTTTTATTTTATTAAGAATTTTTCATTTTTATTTCGAAATGCAATAAATTATTACTAAATTATCAATTACGTTTGTTGACGGTAGTTTTATGGATCGTCAATTTATCAATAACTGCGGCAAAACTTAACGGCAATCTTAAATAGACCCACGTTTGGTTTTAAATGTTTTTGGTTATTCAGATTCCAAATCTATTGGGTTGGTCATTTTCGGTTTGGATTTTGGGTGCTTTGATTCATGGGTTATTGACTTTTCAGTCAATGCAACTTGGGTTGGGTCAGATTTAAGGCAGGTTAAATTGTTTTATTTAGGTTAGATTTGTTTTGGCTATTTCTAATTTGAGTGTACTAAAACAGTAATTCTCAAAATGGTGATTAATACAATTAGTGTACAACGATAAACTATAAATAAATTAGAATCTACATTTGGTAAACAGTTCCAGTCCATTATTGGCCACATTCTTTGATTCAAGATTTATAAAAAAGATCATAAGATAGAGCCAAGCACAGTGCTAAAGAGCAACTAATCAATGAAACATCAAAATGCCACTAAATACCAGCTCTTTGTGCTATAATTGTACATTTCCTTTTTCCCAAGAATTTGGAAACCAAAAGTAGGAAATGCTAATTCTAGTGAGTCGCCCAGAGTGCTCAAGATGTAAAATTTGGGTTCCTCACCCAAGATGTATGCCACAGCACTCAAGGAATGATTGGTCAATGCTTACAGTTAATAGCCTCACCCAAGCACATTGGTAGTATCTTTACGGTAGCTATAACCTAGCATCAGTTTTGTCATTGTAATTTTGCAAGTTAATTATTTCTGCATCACACCAGACCGGCGGTAATAAAGAAGGCCTACATTAGTACTAAACACTGTTCACTGTGCACTTGTTTGATATTGACTTTTCTAGGATTGTTCTTTTAAAAATTTCTTATGCTTCGCAAACTTCTTTTTCATTGTGTTTTGTATTGCAAACATGGGACTTGAAGCTCTGGGTCAGCCTTTTCGGCAATGGATACAAATTCTGGACTTCAAACTTTGCTCTTCTTTCTGTGTTCACCAGGTTTGTGGTTTTCATTCTTGAATGTACTTGGTTAGAATCTTATGCTTATATGATCATCACATTGAGTGACTTCTTGGTTTTCTATTGTTGCTTACCATGTTTGTTGTCTTCTTTCTTGAACATACTCAGTTGGACCCTTAAACTAATATAACAATTACACAAGTTTTTAATCATAAGGTTGTTCTTGGTCTATAAAGCTGCTGCCTTTTTTGACACTGGTGGTCATATGGTTTAGGAAGAATGGATCAAATTGTTGCCTTGGTTGCTTCCCCAGGAGAGGTGCGAAGGTGTTTGTGAAAAAACCATGTCCAGGTTATCTTGACATACGATGCTTAAAATCAACTCAAGTGGTATACATTTTAGGTTTAAATTTCAACGACTATAAGTGGAAACATTTTGACAAATAAACTAAAGGCTTAATATGCTGTTGTCTAATAATGATAATATTCTATCAATCGCAAGTGAATAGTGACATTGTTGTTATTTAATTGCCTTTGATGTGTGAATCTCAGCAGTTTTTCTCAAACAAAGCAAAATTTGGTCTCAGGGAGAGAAACATACATGGCCAACGCACATTTTATGATTATGCAATAGGTGCAAAATTTCTGGCCATGTAAGTTGGTGATCTTTCTGGTTGATCCAGTCTAGGAAAAGGATGATAGGTGCTGAATGGAAGTTTCTCTCAATCAAAATGAACTATTTCCCACATACAGAGATGTTGAATCTCTCTTCATCACCCTTGTTTTGTGGATTGACTAGATTCCTTGCGCATTTGCATCTGGTCTTTGCTTGCTGAATTTTTAGTTTGTAGATTTGATACAAGAACTGTGGGTGGTCCAAATTATTGACATGTTGATTATTTAATAGAAGCCGCACACGATTAGGATTTGGATG
Source organism: Ceriops tagal (assembly GCA_021533255.1). Taxonomy (NCBI): domain Eukaryota; kingdom Viridiplantae; phylum Streptophyta; class Magnoliopsida; order Malpighiales; family Rhizophoraceae; genus Ceriops; species Ceriops tagal. The sequence continues at coordinate 9,420,061 of CM038605.1, read as the reverse complement.
TGAGAAAGTTTTAGGACAAATTTGACGCAGCTGTGATGGCACAGAATATCTGAATGACAACCATTAATATTTGTTGCAACTCACTTAGCAAGCATTGTTCTTAAAGTTTTGGGTTTGTTTTCTCCCTTTTCCGAGACAAGAATGTCCTCTAGCATATTGCATCCATTAACCTGTAATTCGTTTGGGCTTATTGCTTATAGTTTATGTTTATTCCTTACTCCCTTACTTTCAACTAAATAGTTGTTACTGTTGATCATCCTTATAGTAGAAAGCATCAATGGTATTACCATGCTTATTATTGCCTTGCTTTATTCTCTAACATGCAGATGAGGTGAGATGTGAAATATTCTATCTGCTCTTGATCCCATTAGGCAAATCATTTTTATAAGCACTGACAAAAATGTTAGTTAATGAAAAAAGATATGGAAAGAGTGAATTTAACCTTGCTAGCATGAAAATGCTAGGATTGGTTTACAGGTCTGGTGCAATGTTTGACGTCAATGTTCTCTCCGCCCCTTTCTATTTTGCAGTCACTACCTTGGGAATTGATTAGTCTTCCATCTTTGCTTCCATTAGCTTATATTTAACACCTCCATTTTTATATTCGTAATAACTAAAATTTTTAGTCCACAAAGTTCCTCCATAAATCCAACTTTCCTATGGGTCTTGTCTAGCATTTGGCGATGAGATTATCTTGATTATGATTAGTCACATTCACCTGTGACTAACACAAAAAGGAAATCTTGATAGGCCCGTGCAGTTATTATGAGTCTATGATCAAGATCTTGCTCTATATTTTGATGCAACTGGTAATATGTATAGGTATTTTTTTGATGAAAGTTTTATGCATGGAGGGGATGTTACTAGTGTGCACGACTATCATCTCCTCGATGATTATTGTGAATTTGGGAATGCTTTTGAAGTCTGGATTTTGGAAGATTCTTTATTTACCAATAAATCTTTTAACAGTTTGTCAACTAGCAATGACTTCTGTGGAGGTATGTAGTATGATACTTTGATCTGATTCATTGTGGTTGTTTTTTGTATGGTCTGCTCCTAATCTGCATCAATATACCATCTGTATTGACATGACTGAAAATGTAATTGTCGTTTTATGAACGCCCCTTCATTATTTGCTAAGTTACAAGTAGCACTACTCGAACGTAATTCCATTTTTATGCCAAAAGTGACGAGTGTTCGTCCTGAAAGCAACCCTATTCTTCCGAAAAGTTGAATTTATCGTGGATAGCCTGTTGCGTTGTAGGAAGTAAATTATCACTTGTTGTTGACCATCAACTCCTCAGCAGTGTTGATAATCAAATCGATTATAAAATAAAGTGGAAATGCGCGTCGGTTAAGTGGGGAATAGGGGCTTTTGGCCTTTTTTTTGGGAAAAAAATAAAAGGTTTCCGGGAATCAACGGCAATTTTACAAGTGAGATGGTACAAGTGAGATTGACCCATTTTCCTCCATTGTCAGGGAACATTATTGAAATAGCGAGTGGAGTTTTAATCTGTGTGAATGGATTTGTTCAGAGGTGAATAATTGTGGTTTACTATGTATACAATTGTGCCTTCTAACTGGGCTAACCAATGTCTATCTTCACTTAAACCTCAAAATTTTGGAGGGGGAGTGTCTTTTCTTGAAAAAAATTATGTATGATGATGATTTACACCTTCGACTTTAATCATTTGGGAATGATATATGTGTGTGTGTGTGTGTGTGTGTGTGTGTAACTATCTAAAGGCGAACTAATCTACGTGTTTGGGATAAAACAATAGTGGAGAAGCATTGTTCGGTGCTCGCAACGTTGTCGATGTTAAGATAAAAACTTCTGGGCCATTATTTCTGTAACTTTGGGTATTTCTTTTTATCTGTTCGGCAAAATTATACTGCATTTTTGTATTTAGGAGGCGGCAACAGTTTTTTCACTGCATATCACTCCTATTTTTCTAGACACTCTTTTAACTAGTAGGGTTCAGTCAATGATAACGAAAATTACGAAAAGAAGCTTTTGCATTATATATATATATATATATGTAAAGACGAAGTAGATGTTTATTTATGTGTTTTTTAATTTAAGTTTTCTTATATATATTTAAAAAAAAAAAAAAAAAAAAAACTACTCGTATGATTGAGGCAACAATAACAATATTCGGGAACTTCAACTCTTAAACGTGGGTTTTAATGTTCAATTTTGTTTTTTAAAGTTGGGGTGCACTAACGGTACGTGGGTGGTGAATTCGTGTCAATTATAATGTATTTTTTGTTGACTATTGCAAACGTCTGTGAACGAAGGCGGCTTGACCGAGCCGCCGAAGGCGTATTTTGTTATTGGAATCAAATGTTAGGATATATATAGCTTGTAATATTTAATAATAATGGATGCAACTTTGTTATTACACCCTAAATAGGAAATGATTGATATAATTTATCTTTTTCTTTCTTTTTTTTTTCTAATGTAGATGTAATAAAAATCCTAGAACAGTACAAGATTTTGTGTTTTTTTTTCCTTTTTTTTTTAATTTTTTTGGGGTGGTGGGGTGGGGTGGGGCGTGAAGTTTCTTGTGTTTTTCAAAGCATGGCGAGCTGTTGAGTTGCCGCCAGCTGTATCTAGTTTTGAATTTCAAAATTCAAGAAACGTTTGAACCGTGGGATTCGAATCAGCGGAACGGAGGGCCGGAGCCTGGCTACCGTTGGATTCACTCACTGTTGAATATCAACAAAATCCCAAAACGGGCAAGAGAAAAATGGAGCCGTTAAACCTAATCTCTATAAAAATCTTCGTTGCCGTCGTAAATATTCTCCATTTTCAAAATCTCTCTCTCTCTCTGCTCTCTCTCTCTGTGCTCTCTGCGCCGTCTTCTTCTGTTCTCGGCAAACATGCGTGAGATTCTTCACATTCAAGGTGGCCAATGCGGCAACCAAATCGGAGCCAAGTTCTGGGAAGTCGTCTGTGCAGAGCACGGCATAGACTCCACTGGCCGCTACACCGGAGATTCTGATATTCAACTGGAAAGAATCAATGTGTACTACAACGAGGCAAGCTGTGGCCGCTTTGTTCCCCGCGCCGTCCTCATGGATTTGGAGCCTGGAACCATGGACAGTGTCAGATCTGGCCCTTACGGCCAGATTTTCCGCCCAGACAACTTTGTCTTCGGACAGTCTGGTGCCGGCAACAACTGGGCCAAGGGGCATTACACCGAAGGTGCAGAGCTGATCGACTCCGTTCTCGATGTGGTCCGAAAGGAGGCAGAGAATTGCGACTGCTTGCAGGGTACGATGTTTGGTGTTGTTAATGTTGGGTTTGATTGATAGTTTATGAGACTTAATAGAAATGGCTAATGGGTAACGTTGTTTGATGTTTGCAGGGTTCCAAGTGTGCCACTCTTTGGGAGGTGGTACCGGGTCTGGAATGGGGACTCTTTTGATATCCAAGATTAGGGAGGAGTACCCAGATAGAATGATGTTGACCTTCTCTGTGTTTCCTTCTCCCAAGGTTTCTGATACAGTTGTGGAACCCTACAATGCCACTTTGTCCGTCCATCAGCTTGTCGAAAATGCGGATGAGTGCATGGTTCTCGACAACGAGGCCTTGTACGACATTTGTTTCCGTACGCTTAAGCTCACCACCCCTAGCTGTAAGTTTCTCTTCAAGCTGGATCACTTGGTTGTTTGTGTTTGCGTTAAAGGGGTTGGATTTATGTTGCTATATTGTTTAAGCATCCTATGTTTATGTGGTTATTTTGTCTTGAGCAAGAGTTCAATTTGAATTTCTAGTTGCCCTGTTGTAATCTGCGAATGGTAAACAATTCGGTTGTTACATTTGTATATATGTATGAGCATTAAGCATGAAAGATTTGTTCACTGATTATTTTTCTTTCTTGATTGGGAACAGTCGGTGATTTGAATCACTTGATATCAGCGACCATGTCTGGAGTTACATGCTGCCTCAGGTTTCCTGGACAGTTGAATTCTGACCTGCGAAAACTTGCAGTCAATCTTATTCCGTTTCCTCGTCTACACTTTTTCATGGTGGGATTTGCTCCTCTCACTTCACGTGGTTCACAGCAGTACCGAGCTCTAACCGTTCCTGAGCTAACTCAGCAAATGTGGGATGCAAAGAACATGATGTGTGCCGCTGATCCTCGGCATGGTCGTTATCTGACTGCATCAGCCATGTTCCGCGGCAAGATGAGTACTAAGGAAGTAGATGAGCAGATGCTGAATGTGCAGAACAAGAATTCTTCATACTTTGTTGAGTGGATTCCCAACAACGTTAAGTCAACTGTCTGTGATATCCCACCAACTGGTCTTAAAATGGCATCCACATTCATTGGGAATTCAACATCCATCCAAGAGATGTTTAGACGGGTGAGCGAGCAATTCACAGCCATGTTTAGGAGAAAAGCTTTCTTGCATTGGTATACAGGGGAAGGGATGGATGAGATGGAATTCACTGAAGCTGAGAGCAACATGAACGATCTGGTTTCTGAGTACCAACAATACCAAGATGCAACAGCTGACGAGGAAGAATATGAAGATGAGGACGCAGAAGAATATCAGGGAGAGTATCAGTAGAGAAGCATTTCTATTTGAATCCTCAACTTCCAGTTGCTGGTTTCATTTTGTTGGCTACAAATGAACCGTTTATGAGCATTGCTGTAACTTTTCTATATTCAGTTGTTAATTTGGATGGTAGTAAAAACTGCTTTTATTTCTGGCACGTTGATGTTGCTGCTTTCATTCAAATCTTCCAGTACAGTGGCATTTTTAAACATCACGAGATTTTTAAAATTTGGTTTCATAGAACAAAGGTTTTTAAACCTGTACCAGCCCGGATTGGATTGGAGAACTCGGCCATCTGTCCAGTCTGCACTAGCCATTTAATCTCATGAAAACTAAAGATTCGGAGTGAACTGGGTAGTCAGATTGGTCGGCATCTAAAAGCGGAAGGTTATGCTTTTTCCCGTGAACAATGGAAGAACGAAGTCTTTTCCACAGGGTATTCCACTGAGTGGGGAAAATAGAATTAATTAATTTTTATTTGTAGTTTTTATTTACTTCGTTTTACACCCTTAAAAAGTTAAAAAAAAAAAACACACAAAAGAGAGAGGATGTCGTTTTACCGCCTTTCACTTCGCCGGGAAATATTGGAAACGAAGCTCATTTCAGTGGAAGAGAAAAAGAGAATCAGAAACTCCCAGAGAATCATAACACGTGCAAGTGTATGTACACCGAAGGATAACAAGTTTCTTTAAATGGCAGGCAGTGATTCTAAATCACTAAACCTGCAAGTGGTTGTGAATGATATATTGTTCCTGGATAGTTTCCTTTTGCACAGAGGCATACATTATTTCATTGGTTTTGGAAATTCAGGGTCACCAGTTGCCGATGCTCCCAAGATAGGTGGAGTTCACAAAGGTTGCTGGAGGTGCATAACAAAATCAACAGAAACTTCCCCGGAGGCTGAAGTTCAAGCAGCTTGACGCCGTTTTCTATCGTGTGGACTGGTAGCCTAACCAGGCATGCTTTCCTGTCCTGTTGGGCTAATGCCTGGAGACAAGATGAGTTGCACCTTTGTTGGGAGAGTTTTCACTCGTAATCCTTGATCAGCTCATCCATGGACGCGTTTTATGCCTTAAACGTAACATTTCTTTTCTTATTCGAACAATGCATAACGTTGATGACTCTAGATTTTTGTTGGACAAAGCACTCATTACATCTTCTTAGGCGACTTATCCTCCCATCACCTTAGCTGATTGTTTTCAGCGCATAAATTGATTTTTTGTGTACAAGAATGCCTAGTAATGAACAAAGATTCCCATCCTTCAAAGCCAGTGCTCTAATTCTCAGAAGACACTTTAGTAGTTAAACACTTAAAAGTTTCGAGTTATAATCATGAAAAAACCATATATATATCTATAGCTTATGAGAATCGGGAAAACATTTATCAAGCTCTCAGCCAAATAGACATCTCAATGAAAATAAAAGAGTTACTGCCGTGTCTGTTTACTTAACGTTCAGCTTTGATCCTATGTCTGCTCGGACGGCTGACAAGGCCCCTGCCTGTTCCCCATCTGACGAGTGATCTCAGGATTTTGCGAAAGGCCAGAGGATAACGTTGTATGCATGGCATGAAGTCATTTAGCTTTAACCTAATATGTACCAACCAACCAGGTTTCGCGGGGCTTGCTACCGGAACAAAACTCAGTGGAAAAAGTTTATGGTTTCCTATCTAGAAAAATAAAAGAGAGGCGGAAGCTTATTTTAATACAACGAAGGCATAATGAAAAGGGACCCGTTATGTTATAAATGCTTGCACATACACAAGTACCTGGATTGAATGACCATACGTTCCCCCTTAAAATTTGACAGAAGAGTTAGACTCAATCCCCCGTGGTTTGTAATTGCCTAATAAACAGGAAGTCTCAATTTTAGAAACCCTTCACCCCAAGAATTAGAGCAGAAAGTCTAGACAAGCAAAATGGTGATCAGGCTTTTTTTCTTTTTAAGGCATATAATTCATCATCAATTCTGTATACGTATGACAAGCCAAATGATGATCAGAATTACCCCATTGATGCAGAGCAGACGTAAACTTGCATTTCAACCAAATAAACGAGGCAGACGAGAACATAATAATGTTAATGGTAAAGGTTAAGTACACAATATGACTGCATTCAGCTAAAATTGAGGATGCATTTACGTATCAAGATAACTTCATCAGTTTCCATCATATACTCGTTTCCATCTCGGTTGGATTGCTCTTTTTAAATTCAGCAACGCTTTCATCAAAAACACTCCTCAAATGTTGGCACATCAACATCAAATTCTGGCATGAATCTTTCAAAACCTCCCTTGCTGGATCACCTGCAATGAACCAATCAAGAAACTGGAACACAAAATGGAAGAAGACAAGAAATACAGCACTAATTCATAGTCTGTTTGCCAACCTAATCAAGAAACTTGAACATGATAGGCAAGAAGACATGAAATACAGCACTGATTCATAGTCTGTTTGCATGTCAAAGCCTTGAAAAGACTTTGAGAGATCTCATAGAGTCATAGTCATGTTCCAAAAAGAGATAAAAAACTATGATGCTGCATCAAAGTCTAAGTTGAATGCTGAAAGATTTTCTTGGTAACCATAGTCTGTCAATTAAATGACTTGACTTTAGCGCATACTGGCATGCTGTCAATTGCACCAACTAAGCCCATTTGAGTATTGGATAAACTTGACAAGCTTTGATATATTAATACACTATACGTAGAAGAAATTAAATGTGAGATTAAGGCTTTGTTGTTGTTGTTGTTGTATACATAGAAGAAATTGAAGGAATGCATCTTTGTTTGCTACCATCATAAGGCAGTGCATAAATCAAAATGTTATGCTAGAAATCTGAGAACACGCATGGTTGTAGACAAGAGGGGTGTATGTTACCAGTTGTCTGTACCCTAATATTAACTCGAGCATCAGATGGATGAGGAATGCTGTATCCACAAAATGATACCCTTGGACTGCAACACCAAATACTTAGCTTGAAAGGACGGCTTTTAGAAATGCTTCACAGATACACTAAGAAAAATAAATTGACAATAAAGTGGAGAAGCAAAGCAGATGAGCTGTCACAGGCAGGAATAAGCATGGTTCTTATCTCTTTCATCTAAATGCGTGAGCATCAAGAATGAATACCTGAGTTTCTCAATCATACCAAACCAAAGATAATAATTAGAAAGCAAATGGATTAGGGACATTGAACAAATTTGATCCTCAGCAGAAGTTGACACAGTCGATCTCCATTTGATGAATTAAAAGGGATGTTCCAGTGCAGAAGACTCACACTCTAGGGTCTATGCAGCTGTACTCCATTTTAACAATTAACTAAACAAAATCAACCCTCAGAGGATCATATTGCAACCATACAACTGGTTCAAGAATAAAATCTTGATCTATTCACCACCTATGTCACTACAAAACACAAGAATTAAAGGAAGGTTCTGCCCAAATATACTGGTAACTTAAGGGTTTCCAATTTTCTCACAGCATCGAGCTCCTAGGTTGGACAAATCAGATTACAAAATTGGCCGTTGATGAGAAAAGGGAGGTCACAGGGGGTGGGATATCCAATTTTAACACAAGCAATACATAAAACCGCACTCAGAAAATGAAAAGCAGGATGAAACAAAATTGAACTTAAAAGGGGAACATGATAGCGAGAAACCAGAGATAATACTAACTCCTGATTCAAGGCGAATCTGACAGAATTTGCTAGCGTATGGTCTTCATCAACAAAAGTGAACGTTGCTTTGCTTGGATCATGGACAGAGCCCAGTTCCATTGCTGCCAACTATTCTTCAACCACGTTAAAGACCACAAGAGAAAAAATCATAAACTGAAAACAACTACTTATAGTAACACAGAGAGAGAAAGATTAGCTAAAAGATCAAAACTTCAAAATTCAAAAAGAAGAGATTAGTTCAAAGATCAAAACTTTAAGATTCAAAACACTTACTCTCACCAACCCAACTTCAAAATAAATAATAAATAAATAAATAAAATAAAATAAGCAAATTTACCTGTAGTTTGGAGGGTCAATTTCTTGGGTGTTTATTTCAGCGTCCAGCCTCCTGAACCCCTCAAGCAAAAACCTAAAACCCCCTGAAACGACAGCAGGAATATTTATTTATTTATTTATTTAAGAAAAAGAAAAAAATTAGTAAGAGAAGGTCTTAGGTGTTTTAGTCACACCCCAGGTTACGTTTTGTTACCCGGGGCAACTTGTTTGGTGAATTTACCTTTTTAGCCCCCCATCTCTCCACCTTGATTGTAAAGCTCAATAGCAAGTGACAATCTGGTCATCCTAGAGCCTCAGCGGAGACTTTCGTTGAGATAGGCCCCTAAATCCATCTTAAACTTTTATTAATGCTTTTGATGTAGTATTATTATTTTTTTGGCGTTGTTAATTCAATTTTATATCTTTACTTTTTATTCTGTTTTTAGTTCTTTTTTTTTTAAATAATAATTTAGTCAACTTATTTTGTAAAAAAAAAAAAAATTGACTGAAGTGGATACGTTGACAAAATGGACCAATTTCATAAAAGAAAACATTCCCCAAATATATAAATATTGAAGTTAACCCCTGTGGTTCCGCAGAAACTCAAACGTCAAGCAGGTAATTAACACAGATGGACACAAAGTATATAATTTTAAGAGGTTGGAGGTGGTGGGTGGTGGGGGGCGGGGGCGATCTCAGAAATGGGCTATATACATTCTTTCAGTTTCTATGTGTTTTGGTTTCCAAAGACGTGCCATCTTTTAGCGTTTCCTGTGCATCGCTGTCCATCCCAAGGCTGAAGAGGGCAGCAGCTTGGAGATAAAAGGCAGTGGGCCACTCAGGAGACACTGCTTGAGCCTGCATAGCATCTCCAAGAGCCTGTTGCGGCATGTCATTTATCAAGTGGCACAAGCAGCGCCTGGCAAACACCGTCGGCGATACCATGGTCCCACCGTCTATGAACTACACAAGTGAAAAGGAAGGAATGTGAACAAAATGTGAACAAGCAGTGACCAAACTGGCAAAGCCTCGTATTCTATCCGTGGACAGTTTATGCTTTTTGAATGTTATAGGAGAGCATGAAATTTAGGTTTCTTAGTGCAGAAAAAAGTGGATCATTGTGACAATTTTGTGTTTCAGTAGTAAAGAAGGCATGCCTCCCCCTTGTGTTCTTTCTTATTTTCCATGATAATGACCACCAACTCTATTCCATTTTTATCAGATGTCCCGGAAGGGACAACTCTGTCATGAAATAGAAGCACATATCAACTCTTTTCTATTGTACAGAAATGGAAGCAAATGTCTTAAAGTTCTCCATCAAGATGTAATATTAGGTGCGGTTAATGAGAGCCTTTAGCAGCTTGAGAAAGAAAGAGACCCGGTATCATAATAAGTATGCCTTACTTGTGTATAAGAGTCAATGGCAGTACCAAAGTCCTTAGCTCGAAAAGCATGATCTCCATGCTTCTTACAGTTCAGTGTTTCTTGTATTTGATCTGTCCACATTTGGAAAGAGAGCTGCAGAGATGAAGCAAGTCTAAATTAATAGAAATGCAACTTTAACAACTTTGCAGATAATTGAAGTGACTAATCAATGATTAAAAACTCATCAAAATGGGAGACCATGTTCTTCCGTTTTTAGTTTTTTAAACCAGGGAATCATGCCTCAAAATCTTGAGGCAAGGGAATTCGTCCTTGAATGTGCAATAAATAACAGGAAAAGTTGTGTCTGAAACCCTTTTTTTTTTTTTTGATACAACAGAATTAAATTCCACTTTATAAGAATTTGAGGGAGTTGAAAGCTAAGTCTAGCTCAGTGGTGTCTGAAACTTCATATGCCAAACTAGTGTCTCTTAACAAATCAAAATAGTCCCAAGTAAAACTTGAATTTTCAGCACATTCACACAGTTGCTGTTGACTCTTGACTATTGGCAGCAAGCAAAGAGAGGAAGGATATTAGCAGCTGAGGCCAATATAAGAATGTTGGCTGAAACAAAGTGCAAAGAATATGTTGCTACTCTTGGAAAGTTAATGTGTGCATACACCTAATTGAGTAACATTTGACTAGGAATTTTCAGTCTAGATGTATTAAAGACACTAATCTTAATGAGGTTTTTAATATGTTTGACACATGCAAAACAAATAGCAAAGCATGGGCATAACAAACCTCATTTGCAATTCCCTCATCATCTTTGTATCCTGTCTTCTCCAGTATTTCATATATTGCAGTAAGATCCAGTCTTGAGCAAGCTTCACCTAAAGGTGTCAGTGAAACCATTTGATTTGGCGATGAAAATCCATGTGGAATACCCATTAAAGTATAGGATGGAACCTGCTAAATAACAGCAACTGAGATATATATTCATGTAAGCTAATTCAGCTGTGCTAAATCTTACCAAGCTTATGAATCAGAAAGCAAATAATCAAGCTCTACAAGGCAATAAACTACTTTGATTGACTCAACTCATTTGCAGCAACCCATTTAGTTAGCCACTCGGTAAATTATATACATTTAGTAATAAAAAATAAAACCTCAAGACTGTCAAACAGCTTTATTGCAAATGCTAGGACAATGGTAGTGTTCAAAAGCCACATATCACTCTACAATAGTCTTTAACCGTTACACTACCTCAGTTTCTTTCTGAAGAGGAGTTAGAGATATCACAAGAGACTTTGCATTTGGCCTCTCACGAGGTTCATATTGTAAACAACGTGAAGCCAACCTCACTAATTCTGCTCCATCATCATTGGAAAAATGACCCTCCAAACATGAGTCCATTAGCATCAAAAAATTTTTCCCACGTATCAGATCAAGTGCCTGCCAAAAGAATTGAGCATAAAGTATGTATCTTAACTTTCTGAGAGGATAAACATAAACAGTAAGAATCATAGTTATGATCCTCAAATTTTTTCCACATATCAGATCAAGTTCCCCAAACAATTAACGCCACAGATTTCCTCAGAAAAGGTGGGGCATAATTGAAGCGCACTTGAAAAAATACATAGTACTGTTTGTATTCAAAGAGCTACACAAATTACAATATCAAGAGAAACATATAGGAATCAAATCTCAAATAAGGATAAATGAAAGAACTATAGGTTACATGGCTAGGGGGAATATGTTTGCCACTAAGAAGATCAAGTAACAGGGTCCCGAAGCTGTACACCACACTCTCTGCAGTCACTCTTCCTGCCAAGTGAAGGCAACTAAATAGGCTTAAATTGAAGAAGCAATACCATAGAGTAAAAGTATTAGCATCTATAACAATTTGAAAGATAACAATGAAAACCCATTAACTGTGACTATTACCAGTCCTCAAGTATTCAGGAGGAGTGAATGCCAAGTTAGTACTGTAACTCTTTCCATCTCTGCTATTCTTCATCATACCAAAGCAGGAGAGCCTTGGATTACCATCCTGACAAGCATTATCACCATAAAAGAAGCTCAGGGGAAATAAACAACTCCTTGAAAATTTTTAGTCCAAAAAATTTCAAAATGCAGAAATACCTGGTCAAACAGAATTCTATAGGCGTTAAGGTCATGGTACAATGCCCTTCCTTTACTGCTGCAGTATTCCAAAGCTTGAGCAAGGTAGAGGGCCACTCTCAGTCTCATTGCCCATTTCATGGGCTGGTTCTCCCCTGAACCAATTCAAGTTGGAAAAGTTACAGCCAGTTTGATAACATAAAAAAGATTGTAGGCTTGTAGCAACAGTGGATTTTTAAGCACACGCCTACATGCTTTGTAATCCAATTAAACTTGCAACAGAGAAAGTCAGTAAGCTGTTGGGACCCCTTCAGTAAAATAAACACTCCACACCTAATTAGTGTCAGCAAATAGCAACAGCAATGAAGGACGAGGCTTGGTCTAATGGTAAAGGTGTGACCTGGTGGTCATGAGTTCTAGTTGCGGAAACAGTAAAAACTAGATTAACCTTTACAATTAGATCTCTTTCAACCAGTTGGGTTAGCATTTGAGTTTCTAATCTGAGGGAAATAGGCAAAGAGTAAGTGCAAGAAATCTACTCGAGATGGACTAGAACTAATGATCTCCATAGAGGAACATGGCACCAGCCAAGCAAAGCTTACAATGGAAAAGATGCTTAGAAAGAGTCTCGTTGGGCATGAACTCAGCAACAAGCAACCTCTCATCCGCTTCACAGCAACAGCCGATCAAATTCGCCAATCTCTCATTCCTCAACTGCCCAACCGCCCTGGCTTCCTCCTGTAAATTCCCAATCACCCCCAAAAACCCAAGTCACACAATCACTGAAAAAACACTAAAAAGGCAAAAATGTATTTGTGACAGAAAAAGACGACAGACTAGAAATTGGCGAGGATCCGGCCAAGCAGACTTGTTGAACCGCTTGACGGCGATCCAGCGGTCTTCATCCATTAGCTTCCCTTTGTAAACCACATTGGGGGCCTTCTCTCCGTGTTCCGATACAATGTTGTCAGCACTGAACCCCGAAGTAGCAGCTCGCAAGTGCTCCAAGCTGTACTCTCTAAAACCAGGCAACGCGTTCCCTTTCTCTACGAGACAGAAAACAAAGAAAAAGTTTCAAACTTTGTAGTCTTTAAACTGATAAAGAGATGAACTGGAGAGAAAAGGTGGCAACGTTTCTCGAGAAAGCGACAGAAAATGAGATTTTGGTTAACAAGTTTTGCTTACCTAGATCGGAGGCATCGTTGAGGTTGGATTTCAGATTGGTTGGCCACCAGCAGAGTGATAGTTTGGAGCAACGAGCTCCCATTGGATTACTCCAATCTTGCTATGAATCAAAAACTACAAATCCTTTCTCTGCAAATATGTATATAAAGCCAAAGTTCAGTACTTTGCCTCACTTTTATCTCTCTCTTCCTGTCTAAAGGTAAATGTGTGTATGTGAACACAAAGTTCAGTACTTTTCTTCACTTTCTATCTCTTTCTAGGCAGAGTGGAAAAGGGTTTTAAGGATTTAGAGAAAGAGATGGAAAATGGGTATGATATATGGGAAAAAGAAAAAAAAAAATAGAGATGGTAAGAGGGGAATGATTGTTTGGGAAGCAAGAAAGTGAGGGAAAAGAAAGTAAAAAGTAAAAACTCCTTGGATCCAAGCTTGCCTTTTATTTGTTTCTTCTGTTCGCTCTCTCTCTCTCTCTCTTTTGCATTTAACACACAACATCATCATTGCCTCGTTTCTGCCGTGTGGTAAAAACCGTTGTTTAGCAGTTATTTCTTACTTTCATTAATATTATTAATTTTATCTTATCCAAATAAATAAACTGAAAATATAACATTAAATAAAATCTTTGGAAGTATTAACTAATAGATTCATCTATATTTTTATCATATGAAAAAATAATTTAATTTTTTATTAATTTATGTGTAAAAATCTCAATTCAAATATAATAATTATTTTTTTAACAAAAATTAAATGACGACGATAATAATAAATAATTTTATACTTCAATTAACAAAAATGAAGGAAACAATTATTTAAAGTTATTAATTTTAATTATTAGTTATTAACTATCAACTGGCGTTTATACTGTTACCAACTGAACCAAACCGACGTTGCTAATAGTGTGGATTTCACGTGTGAAGGATGAAACATGAAAAATATGACCATTTCGTCCTTTTTCTCTCTCTTTTTTCCCTAATTTTGGGCTAAACAACAGTAAATTGTCCATTTCCTCTATATTTTATATTTTATATATATATATATATATATATATATATATATATATATATTATGACTCAAGAATTAATCGGGTTGAAATTGGGGATTTATTACATTCCGGAATTAGATAACATCGTTGTCATGTTTCAGGGGTGTGGTCAAAGGAGTCCGAGTCATAAAAAAAATGAGTACATTGCAACAGAGTCTTCGGACGAGTTTAGGTGAAGTAGCATTTTAGAATGGTTTTTAATTATGTGGTGCCATTATTTTTCTCATCCCATGTGGAAACAGTTCTTTTCCACTTGAGGGGTTCTTACATTGTCTTTGATTATTAATTGTTTGTAAGTCAAGTTTGCTTGGACTTTGAGATTTTTTTTTTTTTTTTTTTTAAGATTGTGAGTGGTTCTAATGGCCAG
>CM038605.1:9353457-9405414 GCA_021533255.1 Ceriops tagal | reverse complement strand
TGAGTGGTTCTAATGGCCAGGAACTACTGTTTTTTTTTTTTTTTTTTGTTAAAGGTAGAAACTTTCTTTTTTTCTTTTTTATTTCTTTTAAGGGAAGGGAAGGGAAAGCCTGTTTTGTGGGTTCCTGTTACTGATTGTGATTTGAGCTTTATCATTATCAATATCTGTATCTTATGATTTCTCAACAACTTGTATGAGCAGTGAAGAGATTGGTAAAAAACCATTCTTAATGAAAAGTTCACATGAATGAAGATAGTCCAAGTCAAATCATCCTAGATAGTATTATTCTTTTTTTTTTTTCTGGAAAAAAAAATATTATCCTTTATATCATGTTTATGATGTCTCTAATTCGAAGGGGCACAATTTCCCATTTGGAACAGAACATTAGAGGAAAAAGGAACTGATTCCCTGGTGTACAGTATGCTTTTGCCTCCCAGTCCTAATAAACTAAACTGTAATAGATCTACTTCAGACCTAGAGAGCTTTTCATTCAAATCATCATCTCAGCAAATGCTCCAGTGCCTAACTGTATGGTTTCGCAACTCCACTTTTGATGAACCCAATAAAAAAAAAAAAAAACAACAAAAAATTAGATGGGCTGATGCTTTCACTATTTGTGTCCTATTTTCCCCGCAGGCTGACCTTAGAATTTACTAATGTGGTTTTAACAAACCATAAAAGGCCAAGCACCAAAACCAGACTGTCTCCTGCTCAGCAGAGTTGCCTACTTTTGTTTCAATTTTTGTAAGCAATGCAGCTGCAAGCTGACGATGCTTTTTTGAAAACCTTGTCTATAATATTGAAAAGCTATTTTAAGAAGCAAACCAAATTGTCTAGTAATCAGCAAACCAAGCTAGCATGACACACAATGGAACATACTTTATTATCCCATAAAACTGTACAACGATGCCTTTTTTTTTTTTTTGGTTGAACAGGTTCACTTTTGTGGAGTAAAAGAGCAGGACACGGAGATTATATAGTAGTCGAGCATGGAATCATGGAGGTGTTTAGTAAGACATGCATCAAATGATGAAGAAAAATTCAACCGAAGACTGGGTTCTTCTTGACTTGCTTTCCCAGCTCAAATGGCTCAAGTTGGACCTGTGAGCAGCCATCAGCTGCTCCACCTAAGAGACATCCACACAGTCTGGTCTCCAACCCCACAAGCATTGGTGAGTAATCCCACATGGGCAAGGAAACACTAGCCCCCTCTAGGACCCATGTTTTAAGAATTACTTTCTCTGAGATTTTAGCACATGCTCTGTTTTGTTTTTATTTGCACATCACAAAACCAGGAGTTGCTTAGCAATGGTTGGATGGGAGAATAACATTACTAAGAAGTTGGGACGTTTTCAATAAATGAAACTCTCATATTATAAAAATTGATAATATATATGTAGTTTTGCTTTTATTTATTACGAATATCATATTATAAAAATTAATTACATATAACATTACTTTTATTTTTTTTAAAGTATATTTTTATAACTTGAACTTGTTATCTCTAAAACATAATAAAATAATTTTTATCATTATGAGAAACTCATCAGATCAAATAATAATAATAATAATAATTCAGCCACAAGAACCCTCCCAAAAGCAGGTTTGGAAGGAGAGGCAGGGCCCATTTTATTTTTGCATTTCAATGCCTACCAAATTGCCAATTAGCATTTGCCAGAAGGATTTTCTACCAATGAGCGCTTACAATCAATTCCAACTACCATGAAACCTGTCAAAAAAAAAATTTTTTTGAGGGATGATGAAGAAAAGGGACCTATTACTTGCAGGCATGGCTAGAGGAAGCAGCCTCCAATTTGTGGAGATGATGGCGTAGCTTATCTTGCAGGCTTTTATTTACACCAAAAGGACCCTGATAGGGAGTGCTTGAAGAAACAAGGATTCAATCCTTTTCCAGTAGACTTGATATTGATAAAGCAGGATAGAGTAGTACTTCCCTATAACAAAACTAGGAGCCAAAAGGGAAAAAGCACAGTCCCATTCGGGAATGGAGGAGGGAAGGATATGACATAACAAGATTTGTACTCAAACCTGTTTCAAATTACATGTATCTTCAAAATTAATTCTTACCTAACAAGAGCTGTACACAAACCAGTGTTAAATCTATATGCATCTTCAAAATTAACTGATGACTCTATACGATTTCCCCTTCTGTATTATCTACTGATATGATATCACATTTCGAGCTCTTATGAAAGGATAACATGCAAAGAAAAAGCTAACTACAGTAACTGTGGTGGCCTTACGGCATGTGGGTGACACAGACAAACAAGCATTATTCTATTGCATAATTGGCTCATACCAGCCAGCGTTGTTTGATCCTCATGTTGCTGTTAGCATCTCTCAACAATCAGGAAGCTGTATCTCACCAAAGTCGCAAAAAGAAAGCAAAAGACTGTGTACTGGAGGGTAATTGTTTCGCTCGAAAATACTGATATTTCATTGCAATGCCAGTAGTACAACCAGTGAGGTTCTAACAGAAATTATAGGAACATATCCGCTGCCTACGTTTAACCTTTCCTAGATCCTTAATGTGGGAGAATTATCCACTCTATAACATCAGCACAGCTATCTTCAGTTGCTCCCGACATCTACGCACAATCAAAATGCTGATTTATGTTCCAAGCTTGGATTTGTTAGCCACCTGTATTCACTAGTCTTCAGATATTTTCAACAATTTTAGAAGCATTTGCTAAGCAAAAGCTAAATATGATGGTAGGGAACCTTCCCCAATATCCACATGCTCAATTTGCAGTGCGTATGGAAACCACGCCGAGTAATTTCTCATGCTCTTCTTCGTTCTTGCCAGCCTCATCCCTATTCAGGGTTAGTAGCGACAGAGATGGAAGTCCAGCCGATCGGTAAGGTAGTTCTGCATTGAAGACATTCCAATTATTGCTCATCTACTGTTGCCATTACTTGTCAATCCAGTTGCAATTCTACCTTTCAATCCTAGATAGAGCCAAAAGGGTATCCAAAGACCTTTATAACTGAACTTGTGTATGAAGTGATCCAATTTTGACCACATCTGAGACCAGAATACATGCCTTCTTGTTTCGATAATTATCAGAACTTTGTAAATCGGTTGCTTTCTAATTTTTGTACTAAGCTGAATTACAATAAAATTTAAATCCCTGGTGTCATCCTCGAGCAGACCCTCTAAGAAGAAACGAGAGAAAGCGTTTTGTTAAAAAGAAGGGGGAAAATACACCCTTCTAAGCCAACCTTGCAATTTTTTGTCAATGAAAAATGCCACCAAGTTCGCAGTACATCTGCATAAACAACAAAATTTTTTGAAGGTATTAATCAATAAATTCCTCGAGGTATGAACAGAAGGATCTTTCTACCATACAACAACAACACCGACTGCGTAATGTTTGCGAGATGCTACATTAAGCAGGACGAAAGCAAAGCACGAGAAGCTTGAAGCAATTCGGTTTGCCTAAGAGTCACGAAAGCAAGAACATTGAAATACTAAATATTAGCATTCTACGCCCGATGACTGCTGAAAATGAAAGCATAATCTGTGAACTTGTATTAAATTTTCCAAATGGGTTAATGCTCCATCAGAGTACGCCTACCCTAACAAATGAACTTAGGTTACTTGTACTAAAGCCATCACCAAGTTTAAAAGTCTCGAGTTTGAGTTTGCGTTAAAAACAATTAACCAACAAAAAACTCCTACCCTAGGCTACTTTGTGAAGCCTGCCAATGAACCATATAAGGTTTCTTAGAGTCAAAAGATACACATATTCTCCACCTTTAAGTGTATTCAGGAAGTCAAAAAAAGCCACTGTTGAACTTCCAAGCATGCATCACGTTGAAGGAGCCAATGCTGAACGGTGGTAAAACTTAAGACAACTGGGAGATAAAGGTCTTACCAACAGAAAAGACCAAAGGATGTTGATAGATAAAGTCTCGCTAGCATAAGCTTTGTCTATACCAAGTTCCTGAAATGACACAAAGACAATCAAAAGAAAACAAAAAATGTTCCCAGTACAAACTCACAGTATCCCAAAAACAGTGGCACCCACTTTAAGAAGGACAGAGCCAGTATCCCGAAGTAATGGGCCCAGCAGATGGAAGTAATGAATTCCATGAGCCAGCTAATCCAAGCATGGACTGTAAAAATAAAGCACAGAGAGAGAGAGAGAGAGACCCGTCTATTAGCATCACTTAACTACCGTTGATTAATGCAGAACCTGACTTAACAGGAGCAACGCTTGAGCCCAAACTCATTAAAAAAAACGTGGGGAGAAGCTAAGTGGTCAGAAAAAGGGAGACAGGGGGGAAGATCGAAGTGAGGCGGCATGTAGATGGAATGTATTCTCCACCTTATATTGTTTTGAGGTAATATATTGGTCGTGCTTGTTGAGCCTTAAGAGTTCCAGAGTTGATAACATTAATAACAACAATAATTTTAAAAAATAAATATTTTGTTAAAAAAATTGATATATAAGAAATATGGTGCATTTTTATAAATTTTATATTTTTTTAAAAAAATAAAATTCAAGATTTTAATAATAAAAGTGTAAATTTTTAATTTTTAAAATATCTCTAAAGCAATTTATTGCATATATTTGATACTATTCTAAAGTTTTTGTGTCTCGTTTTTTTAATTATTATGCCATTTAGAAAGTAAAATTTGTATTTATAATATTATCCCAAAAATTTCGGGTCCAGCATAAAAGCCATTTTGTTCTATATGTGCACAAGGTGGATCGGAGGCAAAGAAACACTCTGTGAATCTCGCCTATAGCGACTTGACTTCCTTCTTTGTAGTACTTTTGTTACTTGACTTAGAATCAATTATATTCTTTGAATTGTATTTCTGCGTATAATGACAATGATGCGTGAGGGTAATACATGAAAGCTTCAAATTGTTGAACCGGTCATTATCCATGAAAACTCCAAAAGATTTAATGGACAGACCTCTATGTCAGTAGCCGCAATGATGAATGGGATGGGACCGCGTGATCCTTCTTGACCCCATCACAATTCTGTTGTTTTACCAGTACCAGTGTTACCTTTTAGGCTCACCAACTCATCACCTTTTCTTCCAACTCGCACAACAGGGAGCAGCTCAACCGCATGATGCCCGGTTAATGGTTAGGCCTTTTGAATGCAATACTATTATAAGTCAACAATTAGGTAGGCATCTCCCGATGCTCGTGCCAATGGCAAACAAAAAGGTCTTAAGGCCTTTTCAGTGTTACAGAAGGGTAGCATCCACAATGTAAGGGATGTTCTTGCCACATCTCAGATAAATGAAGTCGAAGTATTACTAAAAGCAAATATCTTTCACTCATGATATGCACACTTACAATGATGACGATATTAACTCCATAACTGTAACTACTATGGAGGCCTTGGAAATTCTATTAAGCTTATTTTCCCCTTTTTAACTACATATTCCATGACAGGCATTCCATTGCAGATGCACATATTTCCCACCTGCCAATCGGATTTATATGTATCTGTACCGCCGTCGTGTAATCTTATACACTGTACCTCGTGGCACTACACCCTTCCAACCGGAGAAAGGGAAGGGTAAGAGATGCATCTTGGGGGAACCTCTCCCTCTGTTCCATTTCGAGCCCTTATTCCATCACTTCGTGAAAGTATTGTCTCCAAGGAAGTGTTTTCTTCAAGCAAGGTACGAGATTCTGGGGCCTCACATAGCTCTTTACTATCTAGAACTGCTATACCAAGTGAGAATGCTTGTAAAACCGAAAGTAGTGAACTGAACTTAACTGAATAGATCCCATCCTTGAAAGGGACCAAACTAAAGACTGGTTGGTTCTGTCCTTCTCCTCCCTGTGGATAAATGTTATAAGAGGCATCAATCAACAAATGCAAGTAAAACTTGAGGTTTAATTAGTTGGTCTAAAAGACTGAGCATTACCTGAAAGACGAATTCAAATTTCTCCATAACAGGACCACCTCTTGATGGAGTTGATTTTTTGCTAAGTTGGGTTGGGTTGGAAAGAATCCTAAGCTTGCAGCCCAAATCCCAACCTCCACAGTCACATGTTCCACCTGATCTCCAGCGTTGGATGAGTGATGAAGGGCCTCCTTTACTAGGCAGACTATGAATGCCACTTGGAAGTATGACTGTTACATTGATAAGGCTTTGAAATCCAATAGTAGGTTGATTCTGTCCATTCTCCCAGGTAGAACCGAATCTTGTCTCTGGCAGATCATTGAACTTATGGCTCTGATGCCCATCCCTCACTGTACTTCTATTGATAACTCCAGGGATCTTGACCACGATGGCAGCAAGCTCATCATTTGGCTGGGAATTTGAGGTTCGCTGCTCTGCCTGTTGCAGGTCCACAGCAAACAAAACAAATTCTCTGGCAAAAGATTGCCCTATATATTTCTGTCTAGTCAATCTGGAAAACTGAGAACCAGAAACCTTCAATTGGGCTGCAACATTAGAAATATAATCTTGGCCTTTGCATTTGCCACCTTGATTTATCCATGTCCCATTCTTTTTCCTGACTTCTTGAATGGAAAAAAATGTATAAATGCAATTATAGTCATCCTCTCTTGAGGTACTTAACTTCTTCATTGTGGCAGCCAGAATATCATGTTCATTGTCAACTGCAAATGTGTATAAAGGCTGGCCATTCTTAACAGAAACTCGCAGAAGAGCTTGAAATTGTGACAGTGCGAACTTCTTGTCCTGAACTGGATCACTGAAATCAGTAGCCTGACATCTGGTCATATCTCTTTTCACAATCCCTGGCTGTGCAGTCTCATCTGAAACATTTGTTTTAACATCAGATGATTTACAGGCTTTATCTTTGGATACGAAATCTCTTTCCAATGGTGCCTTCGGCTTCAATAATGGCTCCAGTAATCTTCGTAAAGGGCTTGACCTGGCCCTGCTTGCATTATTTTGTAAGTCATTGACTGAAGCATCCTGGTAAAACGAATTCATGGCATTTTCTGAGCCAGTTTTCACAGAATTATGATTCACATTTAATTGCTGTGTTACTGAGGCTTCTTTGGAGGTAAAACTTTTGCTTATCTTTCCCATGCCAATGCTAAGTCGGCGAAAAGGTGAAGTGCTTCTAGCTTTTTCAGCAGCTACTTTATTTGGCTTCTGTTCCAACCCCATAGAAGACTCCTTTGAAGTTGTAGTGGCAATTGCTGTAGTCGATTGCTGAACTTGTGAAATTTTACTGCAGGAAGGACCAATTCCCACTTTGGCTGGATGTTGTGCCTTGCGAGATGGACCGGGCAACAAGCTGATATCCCTTGCATCTGAGAACTGTTTTATATTTAAGTCAGATTCTTGAGGCAGGGGGCATGAATGTGGGATGTTTGGGCTGATCACTGTGAGGCCAACTTCCTCAGATATATCTGAAAAGCTCATTCGACGTGCTTCTGCTGCCATTGGAGCTCCAATAGCTGTTGACTTTGAAAACTGGGCCATTCCAGAATGACTACGCTTGGGGAGATTTCTTGGCATAAGAACTACCGGTTCTCCTTCCTTTGAAACATATTGGTCAACAGTATGCACACCCAGTTCTTGAAAACTTTCTGGTCTATCACTGAATTCAACATCTAGAGTCTCTGTCGTCATGTCCATGTACATTAGTGCTTCATAATTTACACAATCAGCCATAGTTCTGGTTCCAGATTTGATCTTTGGGTCTGAATCTTTCATTTTCTCCTGAGCCAGCTTTGGTCCGGAACAACTTTTTGAAGGTTGAACTGCTCGGATGAACTTTCCTCGCTCATTTGCAGTGTTTCTATGGATGCCTTTGAAATCTGGAGACTTCCTGATACATTCTTCGTACTGGTTAACTTCAGGACAGCCTTTTCCAGGAGATGAGATTACATGAGATTGCAGCGAAGGACAACGCATCCTTTGAAGGGTAGGAGAACAACTCTGTCCTCTGTTAGAATGGACAGATGATCCTTCTGTTGAGAATGATGACGATGAATTACTACTTGAAAGTGAGTGCATGCAACTTCTGTGTGGTATATGTTTCTGGCTCTGCCATTTCTCTAGACGACCCCAATCAAGGACCCCAAAATTGAGAACTTTTTCCTGGCGGCTTTTGCTTCTCTCCAAATAACTTGGCAAATTCGACATGTACTTGACAAGCTCCTCTTCTTCAACAGCCTTCCTATATTGCTTCTTGTAATCTCCTGAAGGTTTTACTGACATGTCCTTTAGATTTTGGGTAATCTCATGACAGAGATAATAATAAGACAATTTTGGCTTTTCTGGTTTGGATAAGTCATGCAGATTGGGAATCTAACATGCCTTGATTGTTACAGGTTTCTCAGAAATCCCTACAGATTATCCACTCTTGAATTCTTTTTTGGCCTCAGATTATCTTTCATTGTTCAAATAATCTATCTGGAATACAGCTGTGTCTCCAACTTGGGACATCTTATTCAGATCGTTTACCACTTCAGCACTTCTTTAAAAGTTTTCAGAAGTTTTCCATGAGAATGCTGCAATGTTTCTTTTGTCAGCTTTGTGCTTGACTTAAACTATACAAGTGCTGGCCACTCTGGGAAAAAAGAAAGGTATTCACAATGACTACTCACACCCACAACTTAATGAAATAAAAGCAAGTTTGACAATGAAAAAATCCACCAATGGTATCCAAGTAGACTTGTCACCAATGAGAGCAGAAGTAGAATTTTCTCATTCATTGTGAATCAAATCTCAGGCAGCAACTACTGTAACATTCTCATACACTAAACAGGTCATAAACAACATATTGTCATCAAGGAATGAATTTAACAAAAAAAAAAAAAAAAATATTGTGAAGCTTTTTAAGGAGTAGGGGAAACAATATAGTTGAGCATCATAGATTGTTCCACTTCCAACCATACATCTCTGAAGATCTAAACATTGTTGCTTTCAATCCCTACACAGCTCAAAACCACACAAAAACAGTGAACAAATTTGCCACCTCTTTTTTTCCAGAGTCTTTGCCTTCCAAGAACTAGAACCAATAGGAAATGTGAATCTATAGATAAGAATGGATGCTAGCCATGAACAGTGAACACAAGGAAAATTCTTAATCAACAGATAGAGCTCTCTTGACAAAAAAGAAAATACATTTTCAGCTTGTGGGGAAGCCGACTAGATTTGATAAATTCAATGCAAGACTTTTCTTATAATTTTCCAGTTTTAGGTGCTTTGTGAGCAACCTCAACCCAAAGGTTACTGCTTTTCCTCCAGCTTCCTATCAGGTCCAATAAAATTAGCAGACGTTAACATTTCATTTTTCTCTTCATCTTGTCATGGACATGGCCACGGTGACACAGACATTACACTAGGATACAACAAATTTTATGAAATTAGGTTATGAGTACAGCATGAACACAATATATATATATATATATATATATATATATATATATATAATAAATTATAAATTAAATGAGTCCTTATAATTACTAAAATAATTGATATTTACTAATTATATTTTTTAGCAACAAATTATTTCTTAGTATGTTAGGGAAAAAAAATGTGTATGACCCTTGAGAACTTGAGAATTTTTGAAATTACTTTTATATGCGTCCGATCAGATGCACTAATTATTTTTAGGCATGCTTTGGCACGTGGGCAAAGGTGTTGTCTTTTTGGATGAAACTTCTCTTTACTATCACTTGTTTGAGGAAACATAGTGTCCAGCTACTTCAATTTACCCAAATTCAAACCTTGGCCTCTCGCTCTCTCTCTCTCTCTCCGAGTTCTAATCAAAGATCTAGACTTTGAACTTAAATGGGAAAAAATTCATGAAGCAAAAGTAAAGAAAAGCATCAAACAAACAATCAAGTCCAAGCCCTCAACTAATCATACGAAGCTCCAAGGAAAACTACATTTTCTGGGAAACCAAGCAGGAAACTTTACCAGATTTGTCAATCAAACAAGGAAAAGAGAACTAACCCAACTCAGCTAAGGAAATGCAGAAGCAAAAGATACCATCAACAGAACCATTGGGTCTCTGCAAGACGAGGCAACAAGTGTCGGTACCCCATTAGTCCATGAATCTCAGGAACATATCAACAGAGACCAGAAGAGTCACAGTTCAGAATATACCTCAAATAATAATCAATCACTGCGTTCTCTTTTCCTCTTCAAACCCCATTACTTTTCTCAGCAAAAAGCACAGCAGATAGATAGACAGACAGAAGGGAGAGCCTTTGAAAGAGAGAGAGAAAGTACCACTTTTATGGAGAGAGAGCGAGAGAGAGAGAGAGAGAGAGAGATCAATGCCATCGGACGGCTATTAAATTAAAATATCGCAATCGGGTCACCATCAAGATGGCGCGTAATGGTACAATCATGGGTCCCAGTTTTATCAACCATTTTAATTGTTTTCCTCAAATGAGTCTCAAACCTATAAAAACAAATATTACTATCATATTATTATTATTATTAGTAGTTATTATATATTTATAATAATTTTATACATATGATTAAATTAACAATAAAAGTTTAGATAACAAATAGTTAAAATAATACTATTTTAGTCGCGTCATGCCCTGCTTTAAAATAATTCAATATAATTGAGTCCGAAAAAGAAAGACTGTTTTCTGCCTTTTTCTTGCCTTTTTCTCTGTCTATTATCGTTAATTTCCTTTCGTTTTCTGTTTTTTTTTTTTTTTTTGGGGTTTCTAGCCATTTTTGTTGCATAATTCTACGTACGTTCCTTTCAAGTGTGGTGCATCAATGACGCGTCTCTGATTATTTCTTTAAAAAAAAAAAAAAAAGGGTGTGGCTTGGATGGGAAATCTATTTTCTGAAAGGAATTCTTCACAAAACAGCCTAATTATCAATCACTCTCATTATTTACCGGGAAAATAAAAAGGAGAAAATAGTGGGGAGTGGGAGGGCTGTTCTGAAGGTTAAAAAATAAAAAATAAAAAAAACCATCATTTCCATATTGAAATTTGACACATAAAGATTTCGTAATGATATAACTAATCATAGTTTTATTTACCGGATATATATATATTTTTTTTTTTCCTCCCCAAGCTCCTCCTGGCAATTAGCAAAGTATTATTCAAAGATGACATGCTTTTTGGGAAAGCGCCTCCCTCGGATCAAAATCAAAAATTTTTCATTACTTTCAAAAGTTGGGATATACAAAATATTTGTCTTAAATTTTTATGTTAATTTAATTTTTTCAAAATAAAATTTTAATAATAATAGTTAAATCGTTAAAAATTTATATTGATTAAATAAAATTTATTGCTGGTTTTGACAATTTTTTTGTGGAAAAAGTATTTATTTGGAAAAGAATTAAAATATATAGGATTGATATGAAAAATTATAAAATTTTATATAAGTGTAGTTTTTCTTTTCTTTTCTTTTCTTTTCTTTGGAGGGGGGATATTCTCAAAGGTAAAGTATTAAAAAAAAAAAAGGGTTAAAGGAAAGGGAAAAGAAAACGAAAAAAAGGAGAATCAAACGGGGAATATAGAGCAGTAAAAAGGGTTCAAGCTTAGACATCATCATCTCAAAATCTCTCCGTGGGGATTCTAAAGCTCTCACTATATCCTTTTGGTGATTCTTGGTCTATTTTCACTTGGCTGGTTATACTGATTTTTTTTTTTTTTTTTGTGTTTTAATCTTTATGGTAAAGGTACTATTGAGATAAATTTCGTATCAATCGGACTAATTCTCTAATTAATTGATTTTTTTGGTTAATTGATTACAATTGAGATTTAAATTTTACGCTCTTAATTTTAAAGACAACTTTAATGCTGACCAATTGATTTTAGAATTTAATTGATTAATTACTTTCAGCCCCCCTTACCAACTAAACTAAGCTTTATTGATATAAAAAAAAAAAAAAAAAGAGAATATACCATCTTCTTCCACTAGGTGATTTTTGAAATGAAGAAATCTTTTTGTTTTTTTTTTTTTCTTATCTATAACTCTGCTCTAATATGCAAGTATTAATATGAGCTGCAATATCTTGTCTTGTAGTTTCTTAAAGAATATTTTAAGAGTTTAGAATTTAGATTTTTATATTTGAGATTTTAGATTATAATCTTAAAAAATATAAAATTTGTAAAAATATCATGTCCCCAGGTAATTTGACGGACCGACCAAGTACTACCATTGATATTAAGTTTAATGTGACTGCTTAACCTTTAGGTAAAGTAACCAAAAAGGCAAAAGTCTGATTAAGAAATTACCCAGAAGAAGTGGTGTAATTTAGAATCGGCAGCGTCATGTGCATTTTGGATTTGGTCATTCGTCTGACTATTTAAAACAAAAGCATAGAAACTTAACCAGGCAATCACCGGCATGCAGCCACACTTGGAGGGATGCGGTTGGAATGAATCGGTTGGTCACGTCACTGATTATTCCATCCTCAATAATCTAATTCGAATTGACTAGCGTAATCATAACGACCATGCATTTCTTTCCGGTAGCTAAAGTTGGGGAGACCTAAAGTCGCTCGGGAGCATCCACGGACGAACCCCACCTTGCCCCTCGCCCTGAGAATGACCCGCGATTAGGAATGACATGTGATCGCGTATCGGACGATAAAAAAATTTAGATGAACATAAAATTTAATTTTTTCTTTATTTGACTGCGAAATTTCGTCGCAATAAGAGATGACAAATTAAAGAAGAATTAAGTTGTAGGAAAAAATTTGTAGAGTTAATCGCCTAGCCGTTATTTATCAAAATTGCTCCATGGTCGTCACCGTCAAGCAAAAACTGCGGATCCCCGGGGGGCGGGGGGGAGGAGAAATGAGAGGAGACCCAGCGGCGGTAGAGTGGTGACTGCCCTCTTAGCTAGGAAGTCCGCGCAAGAATTCTCTTAGTGAGGAATATGTTTTAGCTGCAAATTCCGATCTTTACCACAGAAGTTTTGAATATCATCAAGGAGAGCAGCAAGCTCGATTAGGACAACTGGAAATCAAGTGCAAAGCCACCAGCGAATCAGACTCAAGAATTACTTTCCGGTTACCCAAATTCCAAGCTAGCTCGAGGTCCCCATTAATTCTGTCCCAATATTAGCGGTGATCTCTATCGATTCCATGAACCCAACATGTCTGTCATTCACTAATAAATTTTACATATAGTATAAAATATTTTTAAAATGATATATATATACATACACACACACACACTTAAATTTACTATTTTGATGTTTGCATAGTCGGACTTTTTGAATAACTGCTCGTCACATGTAAGTCTTAGGTTTTAACACATGATGGTTTTCTGGATCTATGTAGGTCTGGGAGCCGGGAAGCAAATGGAAGATTTTCTCTTTTTTCCTATGGGAAGCTAAGAATCTCGCAATGGCTGGCCTCAACACATAGAAGTCGCAGTGCCATGGCCTTTTGGTAACAAATGGGGTCACGGAGATTGATTGATAATACATACTTTATTATGGGTATCCTATAATTCCATATTTATCTTGACCTAAAAAAAACAAAAACCTACAATTCCATTATGGCTAGTTGATCAAAGTTAGGAATAAAAATACACATAGCTTCTCAGGGTAAACAAAAATAGTCAACATTCTTTTAGAAAACAAAGAGGTTATTTGTCCCTTTCTTTAAACCAATAATGGAGCCTATCTATCTAATAAACCCTTAGGCTTGATCAATCAATTGGGCATATATGCTTACCGATGTGCTCTCATCAAATTATGCGGCTGAACTGAATTGGATTGGCTGTCAAATACAAACTCTAACAAAGGTTTTTTTTTTTTTTCTTCTTCTTGGAGAAAGGAAATACAAAATCTAAGATTATTTGTATTCCAATTTAAAATTTTCAATGATTATTCATGGAAAGTGGAAACCATTTTTAATGCCAGGCCAGATTTTTTTCTCCGAGTATTATGTTTCTAAAGTTAAGAATTTATTTTAACAAAATATTTAATGAAAGGTCACGAGTATATCAAAATCGTTATATATAATCTGACTTCCATGTCAAGTAAAAAGAAAGAAATTTTAAATTTTATAAATATGGATACTATAAATTGTAAATAGATTATTTTTAGAAAGTCAACAATGGAATCAGGTCAAAATAAAATCATGAAAAGTCCATTTTGTCAAAATCTCATTTTTTTCCTGGCATACAGATAATATAGCCTAATGGGCCTTTTTTTTTTTTTTTGGTGACACATAGCCTACCTAATAGGTCACATGTACAATGCACATAGGCAGTACCAATTTTACATTGGGAAAAAGAAAGATGTACTTAAAAGTGTGACAAAGGCACAGCTGTTTTTTCACACAATTTACGAAAATGTTTTTGTTTTTTTTCTTTTTTTTGGCAAAATGGAGGTTAAAGATCGATATTTATAATATCTTTTAGGAAAACAATTCGCACATGTAACTAACATTTCGTCCCGCATGGTTGTGCCGGAGCAGTGGCAATGCATGATCCAACAGTGATGGGCCTTTCGGCCCCAAAAGAAACCAGGATGTATGTATGGAGAGCAGTTCGTGAGTGAACCAATAATAAATAACAAGGGTACTTAACAGCGAAATACAACCGCTTACATAAATGTGTATTCATATTCATTGTTCAAATCCCACCAAACTAATTAATGTATGAGACTAATTTTCCATTTCCATGGAAAACAGTTAGGCCATTAATGTCTTCCTTCCCCCACATCTTCGTACGACAATTAAGAAAGCGATGCGAGGGACAGACTTTTGCCGGTTTAGGACTACGTACAACGTTGACTGTTTGAATTCTTAAGTCACAATTGTGTTTTAACTGAAAATGCTTACTTGCTCGTCCTAATCGCAGTCGGCTTGGATTTTGCTCCGAATGTTGGTTGGCTTACATGCCACAATATGCACAATAGCATGAGGGATTTAAATAGGAAGAATGAGATATCGGATTAGACTTAGGCCATGATACGGCCTTAATTTCAACCTGAGACCAAGAAACTTGGAATATTTGAGTAATTTTCAATAATAAATAAATTATACATTAAATTCTAACTTCTTTTCTCAAAAATCTTCAATGAAAGAGCATAGTTTAAACTAAAGACCTCTCCATTTTAATATTGTAAAAAAGACATTTAATTTAAAAATATAAACAATTAAATAAAGTTTAAAACTAAAATCATACATTGAATTTCAAAAATTTTACATAATTATTAATTCAAGTTTAACGTTAATGTTGAATTGGACATTTTTAACAATTGAAAAGATATATGACATGCGGAAGCTTGTATTTTTCTAGAGGATATAATACCTCTCTGATATATTATGATTGATTAATCTCCAAATTCAGATTAATTGTTAGATTGCCTCTTGGCAGAATATTTTACAGGACTCTGAGCGATCTCCTGGGGAGTACGGCTTCTGCTACCTGACAATATGGGTCGCCCAACAGCTAAAATTGCTTTTCCAAGAAAAACAATGAAACGTTGGAACACGAGATTCTGCAAGAAAAGGACAGTGCCCCCCACCCCCACCCCCACAACCTCTTCTTTTCGTCCCTTAGGTACAATAAGAAGCATGCTTTATACATACATATCATGGAATTGGGACTTACATTAAAGTCGGCCTACATGATAGTTTTTTAATCCGCTGTCTCATATGGAACCTAACAATGTGTTAACAGATGGTTTTACAAAGCCTTTGCTGACATTATTAAAGTAATTCAATCTATAAAACTCTAAGAAGTAACAGTCACCACCAGGCATATATGTTCAAGTCGTTCCGTTTAGCATGAGAAATTCAAACGTGAAATCGGTCTACCACGTGACATCGAAACTCCACAAATGGAACTATTAATAATTTTTTTGGGTTCCTCGACGTGTCAGAATTTCATAGTTCAGGTTAGTGATCATGTTGGCAGACCAGTTTCACCAAAGAATTTCCCAGTGAATCTGGAAATATATCTATATCTTTGCTCTCTCCGACAGGCTTCCTGCTAGCTGAGATTGACATTACTCCTCGGTTGTACATCTGCTATATGCTATGCTTTGTTGCTGGACGACGCAGCGAGGAAGCGCAATCAAAAACAAGAAATCAACAACAACAATTGAATTCCAAAGAACAAAAGTCACAAACCGCCTCAAAGAAAAGTTCTCTCAAATTAGGGTAAAGTATAATACGTTCTGCCTCTCGTTAAGAAACCCTAAAATATATATAGTATATAAAATTATACTAAATTACGAAAAATGTCATTTTATAAAATTTAATTAAAATTACGAAAAATGTCATTCAGCTTGGACTCGACTTTGAAGACTTTTACAACTTCTTATCCTTTACTCACTTGTCCATATACTCCTCGGCTATCTGGTCCACATCATTCTCTCCCACCAGAGAAGAACTTGACCCCGAGTTCTTTTCAGGATATAAAGGCGGATCATCGGGATGGAAAAGAGATAAATCGGCTACATTAAATGTCTTGGAGATGTTCATATCATCAGGAAGCTCGACAATATAAGCATTGTCGTTGATCTTGCACACAACTTCATAAGGACCATACTTCTTTGACTGTAATTTGCTATACTTGCCCACAGGAAAACGTTCCTTCCTCAGGTACACCATCACCTGATCACCAACCTCAAACAGTTTCTCCTTCCTGTGTCTATCAGCAGCCGCCTTATATTTCGCATTTGCCCTCTCAATTTTCCTTTTTACCTCTTCAGTGATAGTTTGACACTGCTCTGCCATGTTCTTAGCTGTCAATAAAGCTGGTACAGCACAAGGACTCATACTGTCTCGAATGAACCCCTTGTTCAACAACTCTTGGACCTTCTCCTGTAAGACCTCAGTTTCATTAGGATTCATCTTATAGTGTGGTAAATTTGGAAGACTTACTTCAGGTACCAAGTCTATTTGATGCTGGATATCCCTCAGGGGTGGTAGTCCCTTAGGTAGGTCATTAGGGACCACATCTTTATACTCCTCCAATGCTCCCTTAACTGCTTCAGGGACCTCTACACTCACGTCTTCATCTCCAACTACCTTATCCTTTACAATGAGCGTCTGAGCCACCTTTGACTCTTTCAAATCCTCAACCATCTCCTTCTCTGACTGGGCAACAGTCAAGAAAGAGCCTCCCTCTATCTTGCGGGCTCTAGAGCGACCCTCTAACTTCAAAGGTAACAAAGTATACTTCACACCCTCTTTCTCTAATTTATAAACATTCTCTTTACCTGCATGTTGGGCATTCACATCGAACTGCCAAGGTCTCCCGAATAGTAGATGAC
Source organism: Ceriops tagal (assembly GCA_021533255.1). Taxonomy (NCBI): domain Eukaryota; kingdom Viridiplantae; phylum Streptophyta; class Magnoliopsida; order Malpighiales; family Rhizophoraceae; genus Ceriops; species Ceriops tagal. The sequence goes on along the minus strand of CM038605.1, from coordinate 9,388,199 downwards.
ATGCATCCATGTCAACAATATCACAGAAGATTTCATCTTGATACCTCCCTATAGAAAATGACACCTTGCACCTTTCCTTCACCTCAATCTTCTCGGCCGCCTTAATCCACCCAATAGTGTATGGGTATGGATGTTTTTCGATAGACAACTGTAACTGTTTAACAACTTCCCTCCCGATGATGTTTTCACAACTCCCATTATCTACAATCACGTCAAACACCTTTCCCCCAATCGTGCACCTTGTACGGAACAACTGATGTCGTTGGGTACTTGCCTCCTGCTTTGGTGCTAACATCATCCACCTAATCACATAAGCTGGCTCCACTTCACCATCCTCTTCCTCATCATATTCATCTTCTCCACCAAGCTCACAACACACCTCTTCTTCATCATTCCTATCCAAGATTGGTCTGACATACGGGTTATTTTGCTTCTGGACTCCCATAAACTCCATAGGCCTTTTCCCTTCAGCCCTTTCATCCCTTTTGGCACTATTTTCTTCAAATTTACTCAACACATTTTTATTCTTCTCAACCCCCACCTTACTGACACTAGTAGTATCACTCACGAACCCTCTTCTTCCACTTGCATACCTAGTGCTCTGCTCCTGCAACATTAACTCAGCTCGAAGAGCCATATTTTTTGCCTCATTCAAATTCCTCAAAACCGCAACTCTTATTTTGTCCTTAATTTGCAACTTCAACCCGTCCACATATCGTGCAACCTGTTGACCCTCACTCTCTCTCAAGTCATTCCGTTTCGCCAACCTCATAAACTCTGCAGTGTACTCATGAACAGATCTTGGCCCTTGGCGACATCGTTGATACTGCTGGAACAGTATTTGCTCATAGTCTGGAGGTAAGAAATCGCGTTGTAGTAGTTGTTTCATACGGAACCACGTTCTTACCGGATGTCTCCCTTCTCTCTGTCTCCTAGTCTGCAGCCTCTCCCACCAGGCAGAAGCTTCACCCTTCAATCTACAGGCCACCAATCTAACCCGTCGATCTTCTGGTATCTCCATGTAGTCGAAGAACCTATCAACATCTGTTAACCAATCTAAGAACTCCTCAATATTAAGACTACCATTAAAATATGGAATATCAACCTTCAAACGATAATCACCCCCATCTCCCTGATCATACCCATAGTAGTTCCTTCGATACCCTATATCACCACCTCGTCTCTGTGGTTGCCTTACTTCATACATAAACTCATCCTCTTCAGCAGATTCATCGTCAGAGATCTGCACAATCCTATTAATAGCTCTGGGTCTGTTAATTAGATTAACATACCTATCTCTTGCCCCAGGCCTATTACCGCTAATATTCATCGAGTCAAAGCGCTCAATCAAATCTTCAAAACGCTGTTCTACGTGTTGGACTCTTTGATCTAAAGCATTGAACTCTGCCCTAGGAACCCATTGATCGGCCCCTTGGACTCCTGCATTCTGAACACCGTCAAGAACACAACCGTCATCAACACCTCGATTGACTGACATCTTCGCAGGAAATTGCTTTGCTCTGATACCAATCTGACGCAGCGAGAAAGCGTAATCAAAAACAGAAAATCAATAACAACGATTGAATTCCAAAGAACAAAAGTCACAAACCGCCTCAGAGAAAAGTTCTCTCAAATTAGGGTAAAGTATAATACGTTCTGTTTCTCACTAAGAAACCCTAAAATATATATAGTATATAAAATTACACTAAATTACGAAAAATACCATTTTATAAAATTTAATTAAAATTACGAAAAATGTCATTCAGCTTGAACTCGACTTTGAAGACTTTCGCAACTTCTTATCCTTTACTCGCTTGTCCATATACTCTTCGGCTATCTGGTCCACGTCACTGGAAAACTACACTCTTAGTCTCCCCGAACCGTCCTGTCCACCTGCGCTGTATAAAGCTCCAGTTTTTCTCGAGTTTTCAACTCAATGCCACTCAATTTCACCTTACATCCTGCCCACTTTATCAGGGGCTGGTGGTGTGAGCTTATTAGCCAAAACGATCAGAAAATTCGTATGAATCTTCACTTACCCTGATTGCTCTTCCGAGAGAAAAAGCAAAAAAAGAATCTCTGCTGATGCTGCATATAAAGTCACCATTTGGGGACTGCCCAAAAGCTATTTACTCCAAAATCATGCGACCCCTTTTGAACATGGCATGCATGTACTACTTTTGTGATCATCTTCCCACTTGATCTTCCCTCTACGATGCTCAAATTCATTGACAAACCACTTGTGTATCCTCATAACATGAACTGTTAAAACAATTGCTCAGTTATTGAGCCAAATGAAGACAAGAGGACTAAAAGAGAAAATATGGATCACTGGGGCCAAGCCCAGAGCCTCAGGCTGGGAGAGAGGGGCTTGCCCGCTGGGTTAGGTAGCTACTTAGCACTTATATACAAATGGGAATGCGCAAATTTTGCCTTCAAGATGGTGCCCACGAGACGCGACTGTCAAAACAGTGCGACATCCTGGTCCAGTTCCAGCCCCATTTTGTTACTTCTGATGCTGTCTCTATGCGTAAGTTGCTAAGTGCCGACGACCATACCCTTCTTCAGAAGGCCCCATTTTGTCGTTAATTGCTGTTTTTTTTTTTTTGTTTTGTTCCAACCCCTGCCAGTTTGCAACCCTTCCGGCAATTACAGTTGTGTTGCCGTGCATCTATGCGTGGAACTTAAGAAGAATTATCCACTCTTTCCTAGTTCCGTCTGCCATTGACAGTTTGACCCATTCCCTTCTTTGCAATCCACGAACCTTCTGGCCGGTTCGTTTGTTATTATCATTGATGTTTGGTTCGGCCCTCAGCAACACAGCAACTCCGTTCAGCTTTGATGCTCCACAGGTAAGTATAATTAAATACTAGAGAACAATGCACGTAACAACAGCATAATCGTTATCGATTATTAACGTGCCGGTAGACCGCGTCAAGATTCTCCATTTTTTTGGGTTCCTAAAATTATCATTTACAAATAAATTCTCCCCTCCAATTAGCATTAGATGCAGTTCAAATGCAATTACCATTTTTTTAAAGTGTTAGAGCAAATCGGTTTATTGTCTGTGTTTCCAGTGCTAGGATGAAGCGTCCGTCATCACACAAAAAATTCAAGCAATTTTATTTTCATTGAGATGTTGCACAGGTGTCATAAGCTAGTCCCATCAAGTCCAACGTAAAATACTGGCCTATTTCTCCCAGACTTTGAGCACTCTGATATGCCCAGAAAAAAAATCTCTAATGTACCCAAAAAAACAAAAAAAAAACTGAGACTCGCTAGTTTTATGAATTTGCTTTTAGGACTGGACTGGGTTCAAAAATCTTTATTATTTTTGAATGTATGACTATTTTATTTTGCTGATTGCGATAGATCTTGGAGCATGTGATATCTGTGATCAAACCAACAATGCCAACTTCTCTTTTTTCTTTAACTAATCCTTATCGTTGGTCTCTGAAATCATTTTTAGGCACAAGACTGGTTGTTCAAAACCAAAAAAGTAGGAAAATAGGCGACAAGAGCGTAATACTGCAACCGGCCGTCTATGCTTTTTACTCAAGTCTAAAATATGGACATGTCATTGTTTATTCCGCAAGGAACACCCCATTCTTTTAATTGGAACTTTCAATTTTAAAGACGTTTCAATTGAAAGTTCCCACTACTAAATTTTCCCACTTCTCTAATTGCCCTGAATGGTGGAATTTTTTGGATTCGTTTGTAACCCATGTCGTTCTCGGAACACAAAATTGCCATAATCTCTGTTATTATGTTAAACGTAGAAGAAGTGAGAAAAAATTTATTTTTTTCTCATTGTAATATGTTATATTTATACAAATATAATGTGCACCCAAATTCTCGTAATTTTAGTCTCAATTTAATTTACTTAATGTATAACTGCTAAAACTAACAAATATAGATATATACTAATAAATACAAATAAGTTGAAACTTCATTTACCAAATATACACATTAATATATTAAGCTAATTGACACGTCAATATTTGCAGCAAAAACCTCATTATTATGCCTTTTCCTTTACAAAATAATTTCCAAAAAAAAAAAAATCAATCAAATTGACTACCATGTTCTGCACTCGAGACGTGATTCGATTTAGTTGATGAGCAGTCAAAAGTTGTTATTCAATAATTATCAATTATCTTTACCAAACACCAGTATTTTTATGCGTTACCAAAGTCAGTCATTTTTTTTTTTAAACTATAGTCACCACTTTCACCAACAGTCACACAAATTACTAATAATTGATTATCAGTGATCAAATAAACATCATTAATTAGTAAAATTGCAGCATGTGCATATCTGGTTGGAACAAATTCAACTGGTAAATCGCATCAATAGTTTGAATTTTAGTCATCCATTAAAAAAAAAAAACAAAACAAAAAAAAAGAGTAAATTACATGAAATCTTAGGTGCATTGGAGATTTCAAGTAAAAATACCGGTGACACAGGCTAACGTGCGGTGTGTCTACGTGCGTGACGAGGGAGGAACCAATGGAAAAGGATGCTTCCGTATCTACATTGAGTGGGCCATTAATTCCTTGGCCCAATGTCCTAGTAATTGTTTCCACAAAATGGGCCCTTACTACTTGGCATGAAAACATCGAGCCCACTTTGTAAACAGAGGAAGTCCCCAGTCCAATCTTGCAAAATCCGGAAGCACCTAGAATCCTCGTCACAAATCCTAAAATCCGGAAAATACTGGAATACCCCTTTCACCGCTATAAATACTGCAATTACGGGATCCAGAAACCCATCAGTCCAATCAGAATTTGAGTTTGCTTATCTGCGACAGATCGCCACCGAAAAAATGTCAATAATACCGAGCTTCTTCAACAACCGACGGAGCAGCGTCTTCGATCCGTTCTCTCTGGACATCTGGGACCCCTTCAAGGACTTACCGTTTCCGTCGCCCTCCTCTAATTTCTTCGGCGGAGAGCGCCCGGCGGCTTTTGCCAACGCTGCTCGCATCGACTGGAAGGAGACCCCAGAAGCCCACGTATTCAAGGCGGATCTTCCGGGGATCAAAAAGGAGGAGGTGAAGCTGGAGGTTGAAGACGACAGGGTGCTCCAGATCAGAGGGGAGAGGAATGTTGAGAAGGAGGACAAGAACGATACCTGGCACCGCGTCGAGAGGAGCAGCGGCAAGTTCATGAGGCGCTTCCGGCTGCCGGAGAATGCTAAGGTTGATCAGATCAAGGCTGCCATGGAGAATGGAGTTCTTACTGTTACTGTGCCTAAATTCGAGGTCAAGAAGCCTGATGTCAAGGCCATCGAAATCTCTGGCTAATCTCTGAAGTTCCTATGATGGGTCGTGTTTGAAGGTTTTAAGAGTGTATTAAAGTTGAGTCGTGTACGAACATATGTCGTTAATACAGCGCGTGGGATTTGTAGTGGAGTCGAGTGCAGTGTGTGTGATGTGTGACTTTTGTTTTATATGGAAATGGAAGTAGTTTCCTATTTTTCAAGTCTGTTCTTCTTTGTTTAAGGTGTTTAACTTCTTTGTCACTTGAGTTATGGCGGTTTTTGTGAATCTACCAAAAAATGTTCTTCCGCTTATGGGTGGGTTAATGATCTGTGCCGGTCTCTGAACGGTCTTGCAATTGGTTTTCAAGTTAATGGACTATGGGGAGAAAAGTCTCGCAACAATAATCCAAATTTAATTAGGGGTGCGTAGTTGTCTGAGTTTTCTGTTGGTGCATGCCAAAACATGTAGCAATCGCGGACTCAGAATGAGACTGAAGTGGTATGATGCTTGCTGGTTGCTGGTCTGTCATATTCGATGGGTTGGGTTGGAGCTACTGCACGATGTAGTGAATCAGACAGAATGGAAAGCCATTTCTCAGTCGGCCTAACATGCTTTCTGTATTTGCAGTATATTTGCAATATTTTTCTTCTTTGAAGCTACGATTTTAAGTTTGTCCATAAGCAATGGCATGGATGCTGCAAGGCATTTATAAAACCACACTTTCGCCTGGAAAACTGGATGACGCAGACAAGTAGCACGGCCAGCACAAGCAACCGGGGTCATAACTGTTTTGTAGATTTAAGCATTCAAATTTCCCTCTTCCAAAGCAAGCCTAAAACACAGAGTGCAAACAAGATGGATGTCTTAATTTTCCACGTGGGGAAAGACAAGGCTCTCTCTCTCCGTTCGCCAAATCATCCCCGTGAAGCACTGAATTGTGACGAAAGGTCCGGTAGTGCTCCAGAAGCATGGCCCCTAGAAGAGGACGTCCGATTTAGATACCCAAAGATATGAGAAGCACGGAAGCACGGAACGGCCAATCATGGTAATACTGTATGCCTGTAAACGGAATGAACATCAGAAAATATGTTTCTTACCGTTTCTTCAGCTTTGGACTTTCGCCGTTTTCATAATAGAAAACAGAACCGTTGTTGCGTACTGTACAGTTCAACGCAAAACGACAGCAAAAACAGAACATTTCAACGTAGCCAGAGGTAGGATTATTGAAGCCAACAAGATTAAATGTACGGATACTTTGGAAAAACAAGCAAAACAAAGGACTGCTGCTAATCTTGGACCTTTGCTCCACTAATGAAACTCGCAGTAAGCGGAGCCATTGCCTTGCGTTGATTCAACCAGATGCATCTCGTCTTTGAAAGTCGTAAGACCTCAAACCTTTCCATTTTTAATTGTCTACCTTTGTATGTTTTTCTGTTATCGAGCATTTGTTTGCAAAAAGTATACTCGAGAAACCAAAAGAAGAAAGAATTCATAGAAAAAGAAATTCTATTACAAAACCACCCAACTGTTTATTTATTTCACTGCAACATAGGAGTTTACAAAGCATAATCTAGTGCCCAATCAAGATTATTCAAACAAATTTCAACCAGGGCTCTCAATAGCCCTGACATCAGGTTTCTTGACTTCCTCCTTGGGCACGGTCACTGTAAGCACCCCATTTCCATCGAAGCCTCAACCTTATCCAACTTCGCATTCTCGGGCAGTCTGAACCTGCTCGAGAACTAGCCGTTGCTACGTTCCACGCAATGCCATTTATCGTTCTTGTCTTCTTTCTCCGCGCGCCCCTCTCCGCCGCTGATCTGAACCACCATGTCATCTTCAATTTCCACCTTCACTTCCTCCTTTTTACGAATGTTAAAAAGTATGATGACGATGATGACGACGACGACGACGATGGATATGAGAACCAGTGGAGGGTATTTTAAAGTATGGATGTGAAAATTAATACCGACCAAAGCAGCAATCCAAGAAAATGATGCAATGTCCAGACACAGGCCCCTTTTGCAATGAGGGGGAAGGAAAGCAAGATCTCCGGCTCCCTACGTGATTCTTGCACTTCTTTATCTCAGCTTTTTTACGAGAGACATATAAAGTTCATAGCTTTACTCCAAATTGGGAAACCCCAAGACAGACTCCGAGACACCCCATCCAAGGAGTGACGGGTCCAACAAGCTGGTTGTCAAATGACAGGGCCGATTCACACGGTGGACTTTTGATATCATTGATACCGAGCAATTCATTCTGATATTCCTGGTTAAATGATTTAAATAATAATATTTAGAGCAATTTTAATATTAATATTATTAATTAAAATATTAAACACAATTAACGAAAAAACAATCACAGTGACAACATTAATAACATAAACGCGAGTTAAACGGAACACGAAGCACGCATTCCCATTGTGGTTGGTTGTTTAGCATTGTTTTCCAGTTTGTTAAGTTCTGTTAATATCCCAAGAGTAAATAAAGCCGATAAATTTTTAAGGCTTGACCCACAATTCTACAACAGAAGCTCGCCAACGTAAAAGATGAGAAGATTTTGGAAGAAATTGACGATTCTCTATATCGTTTGGAAGAACTTCTATAGGTAAATAAATACACGGAATCTCAGTCATGTTATGAGGCCTCGCACATCGTGTTAAAACGCAATAATTTGACACATACACAATTATTCAATTTTTATTTAACTACCAAGTCATGAATTTAAATTCACTTCAATATATCAGACAAAGCATCACCAGTTGAGAGTGCGATTTTGGGTGGCGGATGTTTTTTTCTCGTATATAGCGTTGATCCACCAAATACGTAATGCAGCACAGTAATATTGAAGCGGAACCTTTCTCTGAGCATGAAGAAGAAATTTACAGGGAAATTTACAGAGGCGGTGCAATGCATCTCTCCGACTAATGAAAGCAGCGAATCTATCAGTGCCGGATTCGAAAGTCAACAGGCAGATTTCTGAATTTTCAAGTGCACTTTATATTTCCAACAGAATGAATGTATGGACCTTTCTTATCATTATTATTTTTGGCTTTAGGTTTAAAGTCTCTTCGTCTCTGCAACATGTTTATAAATTATGAATGGATTGTGCTAGAGCTCCCCCTTAATCAGCACAAAATTCATCTGCTCCAATCAAAATCGCAGCACAAAATCCAGACCAGGATAAGCAGAATAGAAATTTTATTAGAAAACGAACAGCTTATTTAATTATGTCATTACACAACAGTTCAGGGAAACATACATCAGCATCGTCTCAGAGACAAATGTGCATTCTAATCAAGATTTCAAACATTCCCATTTTCAACCATTAATCTCGATGGCCTTGACATCGGGTTTCTTAACTTCCTCTTTAGGCACTGTCACAGTCAGAACCCCATTCTCCATCGAGGCCGTGACTTTATCCATCTTTGCATTCTCCGGCAGCCCGAACCTTCTCAAGAACTCGCCGCTGCTACGCTCCACGCAATGCCATTTATCGTTCTTGTCTTCCTTCCCCACGTGCCTCTCCCCTCTGATCTGAAGCACCCTGCCGTCTTCAATCTCCACCTTCACTTCCTCCTTTTTAAGCCCCGGAAGGTCGGCTCGGAAGACATGAGCTTCTGGGGTCTCTTTCCAGTCCACGCGGGCGTTAGTGACAAATGCAGAAGCGTTGTTTCCGTCACGGGAGATGAGTGAAGAGGAAGGGAAAGGAAAGTCCTTGAATGGATCCCAGACTTCGAAAGAAGCGAATGGATCAAAGATGCTGCTTCCTTGGTTGCCAAACGAGGTCGGAATCAGTGCCATGTCTTCCTCTCTTTTCAGAGCGCTTCTTGGAGTTCAGAATATCTGAAATTCTGTCGCTTTCTTAACAGAGCAGCTTTGTTTTCGCGGATTGCTTTGTTTTGTCTGATTATTGCAACGGCGGAACTGGATATTTATAGGAAGTGAAGGAGGCATCGGGTACTTTCTGGACTAATCGGGGTTGGGCTCTTTTTGGATCCAGGGACTTTCTAGTAGGCTCCGGATTTGCCTGGAGAGATGATTCCAGACAAGTGATGTCCAGTCTTGTTGGGTATCGGCAGGATACCAGGATTTTGTTTTACATATCTGGGTCATGGCCCACATGAATTTATGAGCAGTCTGGTGCTTCTGCCGTTAACTAAATTTAAAATCTACGAGAACTGTGAAATGTTAACTTTCTTGAAGCATATCAATTCAGTTTTTTTTTTTGGGGGGGGGGGGGGGTAATTGTAAATGTTAGCAAAACTGAAGTGGAGGACAATCTTTATCTCTCTAAAAAACAATACATTGAAAATCCCCCACGCACTACCATCAACAATCAAGTCCTTTTAAAAGTTACGGCCAGTAGAAGGGTTCCACAATTTTTGGTACAACGTAAACATATGACAAAAGAATAATTTTACTGTTTATATTAGAATATTTTTTAAATTATATTTATTTTATTTTTATTATTAAATTTATTAAATTTTATTTATTATATTGAATTTTTCTTATAATTATACTTATTTCTTTTTTTTTAATCTATACAACACCTTAGCTCATTAATCAAATTTGGTTTATAACAAGTAATTTTTGTTAAATGTATTCATGTAAAAACAACTTACACGTCACATGACAAATGTATATATCTCTCATTATAACTTTTTTTTTTCAAAAAATTAGATTTTAGGCTAAATCAATAAATTTAATGATATAAAAATGAGAAAAAGATATATTTAATAAAAATTATTTAATATAAACTAAATTTAACTAATGAGTTCATATATTTAGTAAATTAAAATAAAAAATAAAACAAATATAATTATAAAAATTCTTTAATATATTAAAATTAAATTTAACTGACGAATTAATATATTTGATAAATTAAAAAAAGTGAATATAATTATAAAAATTCTCTAATATAGTAGGTCAAATTAATTTTTTTGTGTAAAAATATTGCTTATTACATATAACAATTTCTAGTTAATTATATAAGATAAATTTTTTGGGTGTTTTTTTTTTTTTACTTTTTTACTAATTTTTTTGACTCCCTGATTATAACCAAACAATTAGTTACATATATTTACAATAAATTTAAAAACCGTCAATTTACCCACAATAACACAAAAGAGTATCATACTTAAGATTTGAAGTTTTGGTGGGTTGCTGTCTTTGCGAGGAAAAGTGGGGGAAATTAAAAGATCATGCCGAGAAAATTGCACCAGAGAAATATTAGACAGCCATGGCACTCTCTCCAACGATAACAACATACATTTACGCGTACAGTACAATTTACTACTGCCAATGTATTGTTATTGTACTATGAAACTCCCCAAATATAAAAGGCGCAAAGGTCCTTCCGCTTCCCCCCCACCCCCCACATTGCATCCGCCAGTCAGAAATTCTGAACACTAAAACAAGTAATTATTTTGTAGTTCACAGTGATGACGGGGAGGACATAGCAGCCCAAGAAGTTCTTGATGAACATGCCCTTCTATTGGGCTCCTATGGCAGGGTTTTTGTTCGGCCACTTTCTTGGGTTTAGGACAGACATGCATGTTCTGTCTTCGGTCTGCACTTTTGTGGTCTCGTTTCTCGTCCAGTGGCTATCTCACTGGCGATTTGTCAAGCCCAGCTCGAACCCAATTGGGGCTGGGCTGGCTCAGATGTTATTGTAATGCCGTGAAGGTCGGCTTGGCTCAACCGGTGATGCTGGCTCTCATTTCCTTCAACGGGGTTGTGTTCTTAGTTGCTGGTGCTGGCCATGCACTTGGTTCCTCTTTTTTGGCAGCAGGGCATTCAAGCAAATCCAACGATGCAGAAAAAGCCACTGATCTTCTCCCGATGAGCTGCTAAATTGGTGTGTGGTAATGGAACCAATGGTTTGAGATTTTAAGTTTGTAGTTTTTAGGGGTCTGTTCCTTTCTTTTTTTTTTTGAGATGTATGAAAATTTTGTTAGGAGATGGGTGCGAATCATTTGTCAATCTGTAATTGGAATGTCAGCAGTTTCTACCATTACCAACAAGCCTATACTTCCTTCCTTTTCTTTTTCTTTTTTTTTTTTTAGTTTATTGGGAGAAAAAAAAAGTTGCATATAAGTAAGATATGTGATTCCAATTTAAATCTGCTTAAAATAAATTATTTTGTCCTATGTCTGATAATTTAACCATTGAATATTTGAAACAATATACAGATAGATGATACCTCGATCTCTGAAATTGCAAATTAATTTGCATCTTGGAATGCAAAAGGTAGTCCCAAAAAATATATCGTGTTCGCTTCCCAAGGAATCGCCAGTTTTTACTTTTGCAAATATGAAAAAAAAAAAAAAAAAAGGGGAGTTCCTGCTACACACATCAATCAATCAAACAGGATTGCATTTTTTTTTTTTTGGTGGGTGCGTGGGTAAATTAGATGCTTAATGTATGCCTAAAACATGTTAAATTAATTGCATTTACGCAATGATACTCCCTATCGGACAGCAACATAATGATCCCTTTCTTAACAGAGAAAGAGACGAATAAAAATTCTCTGATATATTTATGGTTTCTCACATGCTACGTTTCACCCAATTTTTTACGCCGTATTTGGCGGGCCTAAAACGCTGGACAAGTTGGAAGGGACGTCTCCCCCTCCCTTGACTCAGTGAATGTGTACATGAAATACTTTAGGCTTTTTAGATTATGACTCAAATTTTAAAAAATATATATAAAAATTCGATTTGCCTATCCCAACATAATGATTTATTGGATTTGTCTTTGTTTTTCGTGTTTCTTCGAAGTTTCGTGTGATTTGGTTTAGTTTGCGGTTTAAACCAGATGGTACACACCGCAATCCACTGACCCATTTGTGTAAATGAGGACTGGCTGAACATAGAGACGATGTTGTAAACATACCCCAAAAAATTAATTTTGCTGGATATGGTATTACTTTAACTTGCCACAGCTTGCCGGCAGAAAATTGTGTCGTGCGCTACCAGCAGCAGTTGATACTTTTTTTTTTGGTTTTTGGGGGGGTGTTTTGGGTGCTGCTTTAGAGGAAAAGGGATTCAAGAAAATACAACAGCATCTCTTCGTAATACTTTTTAGCAGGAAAATTCTTATTCATCCTCTCTCTTTTTAATTATTTAGAGTCAAATAAGGAACAATAATGACAATTTTGATACATAGCATTTTCTTTTTCTTGTCATTCGACTCATTTCCGTTGTTTCCAAACAACGGAAACACAAAAAAAAAAAATTTAAAAATCATAATCATTGTTCCCCCCCCCCCGGAAAAAAAATTATCTTCCCATGATAAAAGACAGTACCATTCGCAATGCCAATTAAAACCTAATCAGTAATTAATCACCCTTCCAAGACGCAAAAAAAAAGTGAATGCCATTCCAAGTTGACTAGTTGACTCGGGCAAGAAGTTTGTGGGCAATTACATGGAACTGCCATATCCCTTGGACCCCCTTTATAACATTGACTAGACTTCAATACCGAAAAAGCATTACAAAGACTCGTTGTTCTTTTTAAGCAAAGACCCTTTAAACTCATAGAAAGTGTCAAATTATATTATCATAATAATTAATTAAATATTTATAATAATTTAATAATTAATTACAACAATCACGAAAATTGGTTTGATCTCGTCACTGTTAAATAATTATATAAAAAATTTTATTTTATTAATTTGATAAAACGTTACACCAATATTCAAAGGTCAAAAGTACACGCCTAACTCATAGATTGCATATTCAAATAGTAAACTAATTTCTATTATAATTCTAATTCTCTTATAATCTAGATTATCACCAACAAAACATTCAAAAACATTTTTAACTTTCAAATAATAATTGTTACAGTGCATAAGATGATATCTAAATCTATTTAAATAATAAAATTTAAATTTAATTTAACTCAACTAATTTTTATTATAATCTCAATTATTATTCTCTCCTAATTTAGATTAATATCAACAAAAGCAGTTCCGTGCATGAAAAAATCTACTCACAGTACACAATATACATGGAGCAGAAGGGAGGAATAAAGAATAAATCTATCTCTAGGAAGAAAAAGTCGTTTGGGTACCGCAAATTCCGAAGTAGATGGTACAAACACGGTTTCTGTATCGTACTGACTAGTATTATGATCATAAAAATTCTACTGTCCATCAAGCATCCACAACGCAACACCCCCATTTTCTCGCAGTATATATACCCCACATTCCTAGAACATCATCCCAAAACTCCTCCAAAGTCTCGATCTTTTGTTTGTTTGCCAAGGGAGAAATGAACGGTCATGATCACGATCATGGTATGCCTGGCATGAGTGGTGGCATGGATGGCGGTGGCAGTCCCCACAAGATGAAGATGATGATGCACATGACCTTTTTCTGGGGCAAGAACAGCGAGATCCTCTTCTCCGGCTGGCCAGGGACTCGTGGTGGCATGTACGCGCTGGCCTTGGTGTTCGTTTTCGTGCTTGCCATCGTCGTCGAGTGGCTGTCAAGTTGCAAATTGATCAAGCCGGGGACTAGCAACTTTGCTGCGGGTCTGGTTCAGACATTGTTGCACTCCTTGAGGGTTGGTCTTGCCTATTTGGTAATGTTGGCTGTCATGTCCTTTAACGTTGGTGTATTCCTCGCGGCTCTGGCTGGGCACACGCTTGGTTTTTTGCTGTTTGGGAGCAGAGTTTTTAAAGATACGAAGGAAACCTCTTGTCAAAAATCCTCCGATCTTCCTCCCATGAGTTGCTGATCAAGTTGACTCATGTCAACCCTTTTAGGATGATTTTCTTTTTTTAATTTTATTTTCAATTGTTTTCTTTTCCCTTTTTTCTCTTTATTCTGCTGTTGGGGTTGTGATAAATAGAATAAAAGTTGCGTGAGGTTTTAGCTTGATTGGGATGAAATTGCTGTTTCGTTGACCTGTTACTAGTATAATTTCTAGAAAATATATCAAGACTCTTCACGGGTTTTGTTTTTTTTTTTTTTTTTTTTTTTGTTCAAGGCTATCGAACTCACATACCGTGAATGATAACCCATCAGTAACACTCAACCAAAGATTGATCAATAATTTTTGTGCTTGTTACTTGGCAGAACTTTTGCGGGTTTCAGGGTCATTGGTTGTAAATCTAACATATTGGGGGCTAAATGGCGTCGATTTGGAGTGTTTTTATGTTGCAGAAAAAGCTAGTCTTTTAGTTAATAGCATTTGCAAGGAAATCAATCTGGTTACAGCAAGCTGATGTGTTGGAAATGACACCTGATTCCTGCGATGTTCAAATCAGACCATCAAAGCCGGCACTGGTGGGCAGAAATTGACCGATCTATGGTCTTCGATGGGCAATGGACTATTTGTGCTGCATACTACTATTGATTTTTGCTTTGTGCAAGAGGAAGCTAATCATACTGAATTTGTGGTGAATGGTGGCTCGCGGAGGATGTGGCGGAGATAATTTTAGTGGCAAGTTGCGCAAGACGATGAAAAAGGATGGAAGACCAGACGAGAGAGATAAAATGGGAATCTAGTAAAAATGAAGATATCTTCGGAGGGATCCAAGAAAGCTGTATTATTCGCTGGTAGGTCACCCTCATCGATAGGAAAGAGACAAATACGTAATAAATTCAAGCTGACTAAGGAAGCGCATCCTTCTTGATTAAAATCATAATACATTAATTAGAATAGCGTTCCCAATGGGAATGATTATAGCTAAATGTTAGATTGTTAGGGTGAGAGCTAAGTTTGTTGTCTTATTATATCTCAGACGGCAATTTTGGCGAGATAAGACAACAGTTTTATTGGGGCCGTCACAAACTTTATATATATAATTTTGAAAATAATATTTTGAAACAAAATTTTAATAGAAACGAAAGAAATTTGAAATGATCTCTTAGAGATGTCATTAAAAAAAAAAACATAGCTATTGAAGCATTGTAAGACTCTTAAGTTTGGTTTTAATGACAACTTATGTGGCATAATTTTAGGTTAGTTGCGGGAGAGAGACACGTCCAGTAATTGGCTGCGAATGCTTCATCTTTTAGTCATAAGAGCTTGATCAGGGAACATAAAATAAACACTATCAAGCTATATTTGATATTTGTCTTTAAATTTTGTCTCTCTTTTTTTTTTTTTCTTTTTTTTGAAGGCCATAATACTTGGGTATTCGTGTTGAGTGTTCCAAACCGGATGGACTTAGAGTAAGGGGATGGAAAGCCGACGGACTCCATTACTAGAGCTACAAATGATATCAAAGCCCGTAAATAGTCCACTTTCTAAGCAACCCAAGAAAGTTGCTGTGCGTTGAATTACGTGGGCCAACCTTCGACGGGGAGAAAGAAGACTTGTAAAAACGCTTAAACCATAAAAATGATCCTTGAAAAAAGCCCTTTCTCTGTGGAGATCAGGCCTTGCCACATACCGTCTATATTTGAAAAATGGGCCTAGGAAATGTATTTTCCCCTCCTTTCTCTGATATCATTTTGACGCCATTTGACACCCCCCCCCAAAAAAAAAGAAAAAAGGAGCCCCGTTGGCCAATAGAAACATCTGCACATGCAATTCTATAGTTGGAGAAACAACCCTCGCAGGAGCGAGAATGTCTTTGGAATCTTTGCCAGCTTAACTTCCAGGCTGGTACAGCAAACCGCTGCTATGGTCTCAATTGGAAAAGTGGCTACAATGCTAGGGACCCTAGAATCTCAAGTGGTAACTAAATCGTGGTGTTGCATTACCAGTCTTTCCCACAATTTCCCATATCGTTCTCAATCCCATTAAAGGAACAGACTCTTATGTAAGACTCTCGCAAATTCTTTTTATTACGAACTTTTGACACAACGAATTTGATGCACTTACGTGTGTTGTTAACAAATGCATAATTTATAACCAACAATTATAATGATATAACATATATATCACACGTAAAATCCATTAGATTAGAAAGTTGGACTTCAGTGCATTTTAACTCAAATTCCTTAAAAACCTTAGTTTGTATTATGACATTGGCAGAATTCAAAGGTTCGGGACTTTGCGGGCTGGGCAGTGTTGAAATATTTAATGAATCTTCTTCGCTAATTGATAACCGATATTTTTGGTTGCTCTTCAAAATACACGCCAATCTCTACAATCTTACATTGTGACTTGCAAACGTGATTGCATCATCTATGATCTATCACTATCGGTTCCGAGAAGTTTAAAATTTAGTGCCCCATTTGATTAGCAGCGTGTTTTGTCTATTTTGATGTTACGTGGCGTGACTTAACTGTCCAATTGTCGGTAGATACTCCCCGAGGGCGAGGAGTAGGAGAAGAACAACAGAAGGACCAGGAATCTATGCATTGTGGGAGAGCTCTTTCTCTCTTTCCTCTCTCTCTTTTTTTTTGGTTTGTTTTATTTACACAATGATTAGGCTTCACTGTGTGTTGAGTCAGTCAGTTTTAATTCCGATTCAGAGCTAACAGTTAAAATTATGCAGCAGATTGAAAAATAATATCAATCAGGACTAAGACCAGCCACTCTACGTTCCAGTTCGAACGGGAACTGTGTGGACCGTGAGCTGGATCACGGTCTAGTTTTTTTGCCAGACCGATTCTGATTTGGTTCCGAGCGGAATTGAAGTGGGTTGTAAGAGAGGCCTAACTGCCATCAATATGATACTGTGGGTCTGCTGGCGTGCACACTACAATAAATTCAACCGTCTAGCGTTAGGTAAAGGAATATTCATGTTGAGACTAGAAGATTCAAGACTAGAAATTCTATATAATTCAGTCTGTTCATCTCTTGCATGAAAAGCAATCCAAGTATCTTATTATCTTTAAAAATGATTTAAAAAAAAAATGGCTAGTTGACAAAATGAGTATATTTATTAACTTATCAATTAAAGATTCTATCGCTGGCCTTTGCTTAAGATGCATTGTCCTCTATCATATAACTTTTAGTGATTTGTTGACAAGCAATCATTGACCTGACGAAATCCATCCACGAGCTCTGCTTTCACGCTTCACCCTTCTACTTGAGCAATCAAATTTTATTTTCCAAGGCTTTTACCCGTCACATCTCCAAAGAAGGAATCGTCATGCTTACTTCCACTTCAATGATTGGTAAAAAAACCTGGCTAAAGCTCTCGTGCGTTTAATTCAATATTTAGAAGAACGAAACAGGGACAAAAATTGGGAATGTCGAGTTACTCACAAACCTTGTTAGAGTAGAAAAACAATATGTCCTCTCAATTCTCACTTCAGGTGCATCTACGACACATCTATCCATCCCACCAACTCCTTATAATATTGGTTTCAATTGGTCCTGCGGAAGGGAAGACCGTAGATCAAGTGCATCACAAAGTACACTTAATTATCTAATCACTTCGTTTTTATTTACTCGTAGACAAAATTTATGGTAACAAGAAAAATTATTTTATTGTGATACGAAGAAGCATTGCTTCGAGTTGTTAAACAAATCTGTTCGTGAAAATAATTTTCTGTATCACATAGTGCGGGGCGTTTAATGAACCAGAACGCCACTAAAATCTAAACGGGATTCTTGGTCATCGATGCCCTGTACAATTCCTGTCTACGAGTGCTGGACTCATTCGTTGAATGTCTCATTGATGGTTTTTACCAAAATTACTGACGACTCGTGCTGTCTGGTCCATCTACATCGTCTCTATCCTTTATTGTTAGCCCCCAAAATTTGATCTTGCTTTGCTTTGCTTATCGGCCTATGCAGCCACACACATTTATCTCGATCTAAGCAAGAACAAGAGAGGGTTATGAGACCATGTGTCTAGTCATTTTTGCTTCATAGCTATCTTCAATTATGGAACTAGAAAGATGAACTTTAGTAAAACAAGAGAATTATTCCATTGTAATTTTGAGTTATGGGTTAAAAAAAATTAAAAATAAATATGTTCTTTTCAAAATTTACAATATTAACAATTAGTGTCTTTTACCATATTAGGAAACTACGCATTAAACTCAAACTTTAACAACGCAAGTGAAGAAATTTGAACACACTCAATATGACACGCAACTTCGCCGACATTTGAATTATTACAAGGCTACATCAGAGCCACAGTGGCATGGCTGCTCATACAACCACATCACATGAGCTAGCTTGCCAACCAGAAGAAGCAACAGAGTTGTACCAATCCTTTTTGACACATCCTATTATTTTATTTTCTCCATCCAAGCCTGACAGCGACTAAAAGGAATCACATAAATATCGGAAGGCTCCACCAAGCTGGACGGGGATGCACTAGGATTAGTTTTGTCCTGTCCTGTAACGGTTCTTTTACATGTTGATCGATATCCCTCTGTCTTCTTTCTTTATTGTGTGTGCACACCGTTGGATCCATCCCTCGCTGAGGTAGAAACAGCCGAAAACAACAGTATTTATCTTAAGAATAGGAGAAATTTACGAGGGCGTGCTGATTGTCTAGAATCAGTAAGTCCATTCCTTGGGCAGATCAATCTCTCGTTCCATTGCCGGCGCCGCCCGGGACCGTCTCGTCTGCTGTAATTCTAGGCCTATCTTTACATCATCCTGTGAAGCTTCTAGATAAAAAAAAAAAAAAAAAGAAACACAATGGAAAGGCCAAAACAAGAAATATCAATTGGGATATTCACAGTTTTAACACGTTACAAATAGAATTTTCTAAGGAAAAAAAAATGAAGGGTATTTGTAAAATAAGCTAACCATGTTGAAGAAGGAAGCCAGCACCATCCAGCCTTGTTGGGACACCCATTTTGTCAAAATGGAGTTTTAAAGCTTGAACTACTTTCGCTGGTATTAAGACAGTGGAACAACCTGTGCAATGTGCATGCCATCAGAGTGTATTTTTTTTTTTAATTTTTTTAAGGCAATACGCCCTTTCAAAATTTAATTACTGGAGGGCAATTTGTGAAGGATTCAAACAAGTGGACCAGTGCAGAATATTCCAGTCCACACGCATCAAGCTATAACTGGCCCCACCAATACATAGATTCCTTCCAAACAATGTGAAAATGTCCGGACCCGCATCTAAATTCTAACGAGAGAGTAGGCGAATGACTGCTAAGAAAAAGTAAAAAGGCTCCTATAGAAAAAAGAAAAGATTCACGTCACGGTACATTAAATTTACGCTCGCCGGGGCTAAGAAAAGAGGAAGAAATGAATAACCAAACAGGTAAACAAAACAGGCCATGTTTTCTTGGCCGAAAGAACCAAAAAAAAAAAAAAAGACCCAAAATCAGAACCAGAACATTCTTCTGGTCATTCTTACCTGTTTTCCTGCGTGATTCAGAAGGAGTATTGCCAATTGCTCGAGGCAAGAACACTCCTGTCCCAGTAGACCCGCTATTTAAACTGGACTCGCGGAGGAAAATGGCTCTCATCTCTGAACCATTTCTCTGCTGCCATTCCAGACTAGCACATGAAACCTTCTCTTTATTATTGAATCCAGCACAAGCTCTCCCTTTGCTCCAGGATTTCCTAAACTGCTGTTTTGCTTCTGGTTGCTGATACCCATTAGCTTTTGTCCCCCGGAGTACAAAATCTTGCCTCTGCTTGTTAATCTGCTCCTGTTTGCGGTTGCAGAACTGCCAAATAAACCAATCAAGTCGGCAACAACAAAAACTAATAGTTGGCATTTACAATATCAAACAGGTAGACATGACATGAAAACAATAAATAAATAATAATAATAATGCAATAGTCACCTGAATAGCCCGTATTTGGTAATCAATAAGTGCATGTTTGGCGTGAAAATCAATACTTGAGGTATTGTAATTCCTCACTGTTAGAGGAACAGCAGCAGCCATGGTGGGTTCAGGGGATGTGCCTGAAAGTGTCACCTTTTCGCCATTCACTTGCTTGTGCATACCTTCACCTATATTCAGTTCCTCGAAATTTTCAGCCATAGCCCGCTCTTCCTGGTTCCAATTCCGAAAAACCAGGAACCCTCCCAATCAGAAACACAAAGATATTAATCCGTTTGACGCTTTATAGAGTTTATGATAACAATACCTTTTCATGTTTGGTGTCATCGTCCTGCAACATGTAGTCAGCCATCTGGCGAGTCAATTCTGCGGTGTATTCGTCGTCTTGGTCACTTTCTGATTCAGTAGAACCAAAATCTGACTCAGCAGGCGAGCTCATAAGAGACCCGAAATCGGAGGAAGGAAACCAAGAAGGCCAGTTTTGGTTGAGAGGCTTGTTCTCCACCGAGGGAGTGACAAACCGGGAGGGAAGGAATAATGAATCTCGGTTCTGCAGGTCACCAGCCATCATAAATGGAAATCTGAATTCGGGCGTAGGAAGAAGCCAAAAGGGAACTTAACTCACTGCTGGTCAGGTTGGGTTTCCCGTGAATTTTCTGCTTTTAGGGATGTTCCTGACACGGCCATGTTGTAGTTGTTAGCCGGTCACAGACGCAGGACGACAGCAGGAGCACATACAACTGAGGTTTATTAGGAGAGATCTACCAGGGAGAGAAGGTGAATAAACGAATGCTCTGAAATTAAAGAAAAAAAAAAAAAAAACAAAAGACGAAACCATATTTTCATACGATATCGTAATTGAATTATATATTATAATCAATCAATTCTGTTCAATTTTATATTTAAATCTATTAAATTTCAAACAAAACCTAATCTTAATTTATTTTAAATTAAATGCAAATTCATATCATTTAAGTATAATTATTGATTAGCAAGCATTCGAAGATGTGACAATTTACCGGTCTCTCCATAAATAAAAGCCAGTGGTGGATTGGTGGGCCTTGGGGCTGTGTAAATTTGTCTCTTGGAATCAGTTGTGTTTTGTAAATGTGATTGGGCTCAGTGTTTGGGCCGAAAGTGGCTCAGATTGGCAACCTATCTGCCGTTCGGTTTAGACATTTGCACTCGTGGGCTTGTCAAAGTCCCCAACAAATGACAACAATGATTGCTGTGGTTAAAAAACCTGAAAAACAAGAAGAAATTAAATTCTTGTGAATCCCTCTTATCTCTTGAGTGACTTGCTTTTAATTACACCGGATAGATGAATCGGTATGATGCACGAAAGTTGACTCGTGAGTTGTGATACCTCAAAGAGGTCCAAACCTTAAAAGGATAGATCGATCTTGCACTGCCTATTGGGGTTTTGTGCGGCTCGGCATCCGTATGGTATTACATGCAGCATGTTTAATGTCTTTATACTTCGGCATGTCTCTAAGAAGCCACAATTTGGAGAGGAGCAGGATGAAAGAAAGTGGGGTGGGGAATGCGAAAAGATTTTTTTCTTTTTTGGGTGCATTTTAATATATATATGTGTGTGTGTGTGTGTGTGTGTGTGTGTGTTAAAAGACAGATGTGAAAAGGTGGAAATCTAAATAATAAAAATAAAAAAAGTGAAAATTATTGTTGATTATATTATCTGTTAGAAACTATGCTTATTATTATTATTTTAGAATTTGGCAGTTAGTTTTATAAAATCGTACTGAATTGGGGTTGATATGTAATGAAGTCCACAGATGCTCCGTAGTTAGGTTGACCCAATTGGGTACCAAAAGGTGGGTTTGTCGGAGGTGTGCAAAATGATTCAAAAGAATGAAAGATAAGGAGTGTACCAGCCTTTGATCTATCCACCGTTGAGAACTGACAGTCCACATGGTAGCGTCAACGTCCCAAGCAGCATTGGGCATTGGAGACTCCGTTTTACGTACCATAAAATGAAGGTTGATGGTAAAAAATTTCAAACATTGAAAACTTCATGTCGTACTAGGGAAATGTTGAAGTCCTATCCTTCAAGATTTTGGGAGGTACCATTAAACTATATTTTAATAAAAACAATTTGGCATGAACGTATTTCATCACTGTCACTGGTAGATCTAACAGTTACAAAGTACATTCAGATTGTTTTATGTTATGTCAGACCTCGTTCGAGAATGAACAAGTTCAGCAAGTTTTTCAGAAGAATAGTTATTGAGTGAGAGAGTTTCATCGTTCTCATCATGTTAATTTGGTAGGACAACATAATAAAACTCAACCACATAGCAAATAAATCCACTCCAGATTACTACAAACTAATTCTAACACAAAAATGAAAATAAATTTCGTCATCTCTCACATTCTTTAAACCAAGAAAAAAAAAATCAATCTAATCGACATAGTTTTCATTTTCACATGGTTAAATCTTATTAGGTTGTCCTATACCATAAAGGTTCCTCAATTCTTTGAATATTTCTTAGGGATCAACTGCTAGAGTGATGTTGATAACCATGCCGGTAGACATGTTAATTGGCCACTTGATGCACTCCAAGGTTTATGTGCCGTGTGACACGAAATTTTCAATGCACCTATAAAAAAAATAAAAAAGGATTTAGATGTCATAAGAAATTGAAATTCCGCCGCATTCCCTACAATTTGACAGGCATGGTCACATCGATTATCCCCAAGGCCTAGGACAGATGGAAGGAGTCGAGGGGGCCCTCCCCCTAACCCACTTGGGTGCCCAAGTAGCAGTCCTAAATATTAAATAATTGACATGCATTATTCAATTGGCCATCACAAAATAATTGTTATTGATACGTCTATCAACTAAATGCTCAAACGGCAAATGAAAAACAAAAAAAAAAAGAATTTTGCTATGTGTATTTAAGAATGGTCTTGTCTTTTTTTAATTATTTAGTTGACTTGGGGCAGGAAGTCATTATATATGAATGAATATAAGATTATCACCTCACATCACACCCTCAAATAATTGATTTCATTTATAAATATTATTATGTATTATAATTAATGTGGCATTCTTTTAGGCTGACTGAATTGGAAGGTTAATTAATTATGAATGGGATGTAAGATTTTAAGTGCCGATCTTATTTCGAATCGGTCCTTACCATAAATTAGCGAGGAACGAAGGCACAAGTGTCCTTGTTTTATCCATGGAGGTATTGCAATATTAGCGGCAAGTGGGAGGAAAAAGTCATGCTAAATTTAAAGTTTGGCTAGAAATGTTCCTGATCCAGGAGATATCCAATTGTTAAAAATTTTAAAAATATTCAAGAATGAGAATCCAAGAGGAAAATTTTGAAAAAAAAAAATAATAGTTATATTGTTTGCATTACAAGAGAAGTTCCATTATTATTTATTTCCAAATTTCACAATCTTCCTATATATGCACCTATTATATGTATTTCACTACAGATTTTAGCATTTACAACCAAATGGTACAGAGTAATTTATTTTTTAAAAAAATTTATCTTAGAAAATGTTTTTTTATGGACAAATTATTTGACTGCAAATTCAAAAGAATCGAAGGCAACCAGAGAGGATGGACTAGTTGCGCAGACCGGTAGTTGAAACATGTGAACGAAACTAGCCCCAATGCAGACCCTACTGGAATTCAATTATTATTCTTTTGGCAACACTAAAGCTATGTGTAATTGTAATGTATTCTTCTTTTAAAGATAACACAAACTGTTTACTTTCATCGAGAGCACAGAGGGGTTGGCCTGCCTTTCCTAATTCTACATAAAGTTGTAGCCTTTTTGTTGATCTTCCAATTTTGATCTTTCTTCGTTTTCTTTCTTTTGTTTTTAATTTTTATCCGTTGTGGGATTGGATTCAAGAAATTGAAGATGACAAAGGATAGGAATATAGGCGTGGCCATGGATTTCTCTAAAGGAAGCAAGCTAGGTCTAAAATGGGCCGTTGACAACTTGCTAGAGAAGGGTGACACACTCTATGCCATCCACGTTAGGCCTCCACAAGGAGCTGAGTCTCGCAACCTTCTCTGGTCCACCACTGGTTCACGTAATTATTAATTAATTTCTGTTAGTTTCATTTTAGACGTTAATTTAGCATGAATATTTTTGTCCAATATTGACTCTTTGGTGTTGCCGATCATGCGTTGAAGCCCTGATTCCACTGGTGGAGTTCCGTGACCCCGAAGTAGCAAAAAAGTATGAGATTGACCATGATCCAGAGGTTCTTAGTACGTTAGACACAGCTGGGAGGCAAAAACAGGTCTTATCTTTTGGTTCACCTTGTTCTCGATCTGTGTATCCTGTTCACAAAGTGATATTAAGGAGCTGAACTCTTGAGTTCCAGCAATCAGGTTCATTGTACCAATGGACAGCAAAATAAATTGATATTGAGCACAGTTCTTTTTCTCTTTAATAGGTGACTGTGGTAGCAAAGCTCTACTGGGGGGATGCAAGAGAAAAACTATGTGAGGCAGTGGAGGATTTGAAGCTGGACTGCTTGGTGATGGGTAGCAGAGGCCTTGGAGCCATCCAGAGGTGCGTGTCTTCTAAAATCCAAAGTATACGGATTTTTCAATAGAAACATGAATGGTAATCTAGACCTTACGAAACCAAGAGATGGTTCATTTAAAAAGAGCTCATTTTGCCAATTTGTGATTGTTTTGAGGTTAGAGTGCTGCTGGGGAGTGTAACCAATCATGTGCTGACCAATGCAACTTGTCCTGTGACCGTAGTGAAGGACTCCAGTGCTCATGGTTTCTGATTGGAATTCTGAATTTGACCCTTGACAGGGGTTGTATTATTCTAGTGCTGTGTACTTTCTCCCTCTCTACATTGGACCTGTTCTGATGGGAGAGAGAATTATATTCAGCTTTCTACTGGGAGGGTGATTCAGTGGGGTTTCTTCAGGATTGAGGGTTTTATGCGTGATAATGAACTTTATAGCTTGCAACTGTTTGTATCTCTGAACTGGGCTTTCAATGATGATATTGGTGCAATTGAAATTCCTCTGGAGTTATAAATTTGATTATTAATAAGACCTTTCACTATTTCCTGAGGCTCGATCTCAAACCGCAAGGAAAAGGGCATCCATTCTAGTATTTCTGCATTCATGTAGGCTTTGTCGTTCCGTCTGCAATCCAGATTTCTCTAATGGCAATATTGGCAGCCATTACTCACATTAAACATTCCAAACTTCCATCTATCTTAGGACGTAATCTCGTAGGGTGCACACAGGTCGGACGAGAAACAATGAACCGCATAGGACGAACTGTTTTTTTTTTTCACGAGGTAGTAATGCGAGACAGCAAAAAGTGTAATATGATCATTAGGTTGCGCATTTTTTGTTTTATCCTTGTGCAATTAGGGATTATGGTTACACCTTTTGTGTACTGCGTCCATGTAAAAAAAAAACAAAAAAATTTTTTTTGAAACCTGTCAAGCCAAAACCATCATTTCCTTTAAACAAACCAACCAGTTATTCATCTATGGGACAACGCACGGTGTTACATATCACAACACAAACAAGACGTAATGAAAAAAAAAGAGAGAGAAAAACAGGACAGGAGAAACAGGGAAAACACCAGCAAGACATGCATGTCTTAAAAACTACCAAAAGGCAATAGCAAGCATACGAAACTTCATTTAGAAGTAGATTTTGAGGGTTCAATACCAGCTTTTGAAAAAGGCAACGTGTTTCTCTCTTGGAGGCACACATTCTTTGACCACATCTACGTCGAGGAGGTTTTTGACCCATTTGTAAAGAACAGGAAATCTCACTTCAGTCATGAACTCCGCTTGCATAGCTTCTTCCCACACTTGAGTCCAGTAGGCCATGGTAAACGCCACAATATCCACGCACCCAATGGCCTCGCCTCCAAAGTGTTGCCCTTTTTCCGGCTCATTCTCAAGCACCTTAAATTGCTTGCATACTTCTTCAAAAATCTTCCCCTTCTTCTCCTCTTTGGCCTTACGAAACTTGAGTTACCGGGATCTGCTTACGTTGACCACCCATGCCAGAGTAAAACGGTCTTGATGAACATTAGCAAAAACAGATACAGTGAATTGCACGTGTTTCATGACTACTTCTGAGCGTCAAGCCGACCGTATCTTGCAAGCTCAAAAATAGATTTTTTAAGTGCCAAATGAAGCAAAATGCAACAGCTAAATTTTATACCTTTTCATCAACATATTTAGCCCAAAAGCGAGCCATGGCTCTGTCGTAAGGGTCTTTGGGCCAGATGGGATTTTGTTTCCAGGTCTCGTCGACGTTCTCAAGGATGACAAGCGATTCTGCAATGGACTTTCCATTGTGTATCAACACTGGGATTTTCTTGTGAATTGAGTTGTGCTTCAGGAGCAAAGGGCTCTTGTTGTACAGATCTTCTTCCATGCATTCATATTCTACGCCTTTCAGTTTCAATGCCCGTTCAATTCTGCGGCTGAATGGACTAGCCCGAAAGCCCAGTAGCTTCACCTCTTCGGCCATTGTAAACTGTTTATGGTTTTTTTTTTTTTTTATGTGACCGAAACGCAAGCCTGTATTTTTACTTCGGTGCCTGACGGGGGGACGGTGCGGCTGGGGAGGCCTTGGTGGCTTTGCCGACAAATAAGCATCGTGAAATTTTCCAAATGAGGAACATCAGTGTTGACCCCACGGCACTAAATGTTGTACGGATGCAATTGGTGGAAGCCAAGCAAAAATGCGAACCTACATAACAATAAAATATTTTTTTAATATTATATTGTATTTATTTATAAAATTAAATAGAACAAAATTAATTAATTATTTTTTTTTTTACTACTTAACTCTCCGTAATTTTAATATTCATTTTGAAAATGAATTTCTTTTCTTTTGCTTTTATACTATTAAAAAGTATTTTATTTACCAACTTAAGTTATTAAAAATAATTTAAAAATAATTATATATTAATTTAATAAATAAGAAACTTTTTCTTCGGGAGCATTGCTCCAAAAACTCACCACCATTTTGGTCTACCTCCTATTTCGGGAACTTTTAAGGTAAGTGAACATTTATTGACAAGAAATTTTGTTTCCTACAAAATTACACCTACCTGTTTTATCCTTCTCAAGAAAATTATTGTTCACTTTACAAAAATTTTCTTAAAAAAGAAGAAAAAAAAAGGAGGAGAATTAGGGTTAATTTCCGGCAATTCCTGAGGCCATCATCGCCCAGTCAAGCCGGAATCATCATTTACTTGAAACAAACGAAGCTTTTATTCGTCTGCGGAGACAACAAACCGTGTTACATGTCCAAACACAACAAAACACACTGGAAAAAACGGACAACAGAAAGAGGGAAGACACACCAAGACATGGATGTCATGGATATGACCCTTCATTTGGATACAGATTTTAAGGCTGCAAAGCGAGCTTTAACATAGGCAACATGTTTCTCTCTTGGAGGCATGCATTCCTTGACCACATCTACTTCGAGGAGCTTTTTGACCCATTGGCAAAGAACTGGGAAAGTGAGTTCAGTCGGGAATTCCCCTTGCAGAGCTTCTTCCTGCACATGAAACGAATAGGCTACGGTAAACGCCACAATATCCAGATACCCAATAGCCTCGCCTCCAAAGTGTTCCCCTTTTTCCAGCTCATTCTCAAGCACCTTAAATTGCTCGCGAGTTTCTTCAAAAATCTTCCCATACTCCTCCTCTTTGGCCGTAAAAAACTTGTATGCATTTTGCACGATCTGCATATATTGAATAGATATTGTGAATTGCAAGTGTTTTAGGCCTACTTCTGAAACGCGTCAAGTGGAACGCGTCTTACAAGCTTAAAATAGCTTTTTAAGTGCCAAAGGAAACAAAAAATTTATACCTTTTCATCAACATATTTAGCCCAGAAGCGAGCCATGGCTCTGTTGTAAGGGTCTTTGGGCAAGATGGGATTTTGTTTCCAGGTCTCGTCGATGTACTCAAGAATGACAAGCGATTCTGCAATGGACTTTCCATTGTGTATCAAGACTGGGATTTTCTGGTGAATTGGGTTGTGCTTCAGAAGCAAAGGGCTCTTGTTAGACAAGTCCTCTTGTATGTATTCATATTCTACACCTTTCAATTTCAGGGCTAGTTCAATTCTGCGACTGAATGGACTAGCCCAAGTTCCCAGCAGCTTCACCTCTTCGGCCATTGTAAACTGATTATGGGTGGTTTTCCAAGTGACTGAAACGCAAACTTGTATTTTTGCTTTGATCTTGGAAGTGGTCGGGTGGCGTGGCTGTGGAGGCCTTGGCTCCTTTTATACAAGAATGAAGTGTCTCGACAGACAAGCCCTGAGAGATGCTTGATCAACAAGTTGCAGTTGAAAAGTCAAATTTTTGCAATTAACGTCAACCACTCAGAGCCATCTCTGTAGAAATAGTTTAACGTCGGCGATGATTTCTATGCTTTTCTTTTTGTCTTTTGTAGTAAAAAAATAAAAAAGTATAGGAAGTTGTTAATTATGTTTTTGCCGACTTATACTTTAAATTTGGATTATTCATTGAAATTTTAATTTAATTTTATAAAGAAAAACATTATTATTTAAATAGTAATAACTTCAAATAAATTTATTTTATATTTAATTACAATATATTAAATTTACAATTTATTGTTACATTCACTTATAAATTTATTTATTAAAAAATATATTATTTTGAAATTTAATAACATAATTTTAGTTTAGGATATGCCAAAAAAAAAGTCTCAAACTTTAAATTCACGACCTCTTCTACTTGACCCCTTCTGCCTTTTTATGCACGACTTAATAGTCTCTTTAATTTTCTCGACAACTTGGCAAATGGTTTCCAATGAGTCAAAATCGACGCACAGTTCTCTTCTCTTTGATTGGCACGAGTTTGTTGGATAGCACTTATTATAGGAAAGGCACATGGAGCTTCCATTGACAAGCAAGTTTGCGGGTCGTTTACTCCATGAATAATGCTTAATTTCAATCAATTTTTAATTTAAAATTCTCGTCACCATGTGGGAGCCAGGTCAATGTGAAATTAATGTCAGATGCTCAAGCCGTTTGTTGGATGGCACTAATTATAGGAAAAGGTACGTGGAGCTTCTATTGATAAGCAAGTTTGCCTGTCGTTTACCCCAAGAATAATGCTTAATTTCAATCATTTTTTAATTTAAAATTCTCGGGAGCCAAGTCAATGGGAAATTCATGTCAGATGCTCAAGCCGTTTGGCATTTTGCCTTCAGGAGTAATCGTTTGGTTTTGCATAGGAGACGTCACTGATTCCATCTTCCATGAGAATACTTCATGATTGGTGGATTTTTTTTTTCGTTAAATTGGATGACAAAGTCTATAAAATTACAGATATTTCTACCCCGACTTACGAAAAATATGCAAGTCCCACTCTAAATTGAAAGCAAAGTTAGCCGGACCATCCGCAACCTTGTTGAGATCTCTAAGTGCATGGGGTGTTGTGACAAACCAATCCCGTTTCATAAATTTCCTGCACAACTGAACAAGATTGACCAGTGAGTGAGTCGGAGGAATCCCTTTATAAATGCAGTCCAAGAACACCCGAGAGTCCACTTCCAACTACACATTTCTGAATCCATAATTCCATAGAAGATCCAGACCTGAATAAATTTTCCATATCTCTGCTACAAGGGAAGTGCAAAAGCCTACGTTTTGGGTAAAACTTCCTAGCCATTCGCCTGTGAGATCCTGTATTAATCCCCCTGCACAAGCTGAACCTAGGCTGCCCTTATCTTTCCCGTCTATGTTACAATCCCCAATTGGGGGCTTCAAGCCCACCTACTGAATACCTCTACTATGAGTTTCCCTAGCGTTCAACAAGGGGTGTCCTGGCTCTGTTGGTCCATTATGTAGATTTAACGTCGGCTGAGTTCAGTCCGAGCCTGTGCCAAAAATGAGGTTGTAGGGGTCTGAGACGGGCTTCTCCCAACTTTAGGCCTAAGGTGCTTGCCATATATACTGTTGTGGGCGTGAGTTCCTAAGCCAGATCTAGCCTTTTAAGCCTAAAATCTAAGTTCGGATCATAAGTCTATGTAGACTGGAAGTCCACTATGAATAAGATTCCCTTAAAAATTGCTCTGTTTTTATGGGGAAAAATGAAAAAAAATTGTTCTGTTTTTGAAATAGATTTCAAGTTGTTTGAAGTTGCAGGTAGCCCCATAACAAATGCTCCAAATAAAATCTCTTAATTCTTTAAAAAAAAAAAAGAAGGGAATTGAATAAAAACTCTTTGTGGGCAAACTTTGTGCGAGTGATTAACGGTAGGAAATTCATTGAACTCAAAGTGAAGATTACCTGCTTTACCGAATCAAAGCTTTTATTTTATTATCAAACAGATGATCTCATGACGTAGAAACCATCCAAGCAGGATCGCAGAGTAACCAAGGACGGAAAAAAAAAAAAAGAAGGCAAAGGAATCGACTTGTACGATGAAATGTATTGATAAAAAATTGTCAGATCAAGCATCATCAAGTTGTTCATTTGAAGGCAGATTTTGCGGCTTGGAAAGCTTTACTGCAAGCAGCATGCTTGTTTTTGGGAGGGATGCATTCTCTGACCGCATCCATTTCAAGGACCCTTTTCATCCATTTGTGTAGAAGTGGGAATACTCACTTCCCCTAGATTCTCGCCCCACTTGACCCCAACATGCTATAAAAAACACCACGATGTCTAAATACGCCATGGTTTCACCTCCAAAAAGGTCCTTTCCTTTGAGCTCCTTCTCAACCATCTTCAGCTGCTCGCTAGATTCTTTGGCAGTGTTCTCTTGCTCCACTTGATCTTTGACCTTGCAGGCTTTTATTCTTGTTTGCATTACTTGCACGCATTGACTATCAGCAACAATGAGATAGGCTTAGCTAAAAGATAGTAAAACTCATGTGTGGTTCACTTTGTTGATGTAATTGAGGGTTTTGCTAGAGAC
Source organism: Ceriops tagal (assembly GCA_021533255.1). Classification (NCBI taxonomy): domain Eukaryota; kingdom Viridiplantae; phylum Streptophyta; class Magnoliopsida; order Malpighiales; family Rhizophoraceae; genus Ceriops; species Ceriops tagal. The sequence continues at coordinate 9,357,305 of CM038605.1, read as the reverse complement.
TTGACAAGCAAGCAAGAGAAGGAAGGAGGAGAGGTGGAAGGTGCACAGCCTGCAAACCAGAAAGGGGGAGAATTTTGTCATGTAATGTGATTTTGCTGTATTGTTAGATAGTTGGGTTAGTTGAGATTAGTTTATGTAAAGTTTAAGCTGATGAATTGTAGTTATGGACATTACTTGTCCAAGTATCTAAAGTACAGAGAGTTGTTTTGTAAACGTTGATTGGACTTCGTGAGACTCCATATATAAGGAGCCATTTTGCAGGAATGAAAGGAGTTACTTTCTCTGCAATTCTTTCATGTTTTCTTCTCCTGTCTTCCACTAACACACTTGGAGGGCGAGCGAGCCTCAGTCTAATAATAAATGTTACTTCAAATTGGCCGAAGAGGCGAACAAGCTATTTAGTTTCAGAATCCATTTAGCCCTGAGACTGAAAGGCAGAGAATATGAATACATAGAAGAAAACCTGTCCAACAAGAGTGAATTCAAATAGCCAAATAGCTTGTTCACCTCTTCAGCCATTTTGGATTCTGCAACTATTTTTTTTTTCTCTCTTTTGTGACATAGCTCACAGCTCTTCTCTTCCTGCTATTCTGTATAGGTTTTAGTTTTAGATGCCTCTTGTTATAGGCAAAGTTACATGTACCTAAATTCAAGAAATAATGTAATTTGTAGAGTTTGTTAAAATGGAAATTCTCGCTATCTTGTTGGATCCAACCGTTCTGTGGAATAGACATCAGATGCTGAAGCCCTGGTTCATTGGCATTTTGCTTTTTGGCTGCAATAATTTATGAGAATTGAACCATTTTAAGTTTGATTTTTGTGATGTCCGATTGCTTCTCTTCATCTTTTTGTCTTTTTATTTTTTTTGGCAAAGATCCACGTAGTGACCTAGGATGACATAATCAATGCGAATTCTTTTTGGCCCTCGCCGGGGCTAAAAAAAGAGGAAGAAATGAATAACCGAAAAGGTAGACAAAACAGGGCAAGTTTTCTTGGCCGAAAGAACCAAAAACCGAAAAAAAAAAAAAAAGACCCAAAATCAGAACCAGAACATTCTTCTGGTCATTCTTACCTGTTTTCCTGCGTGATTCAGAAGGAGTATTGCCAATTGCTCGAGGCAAGAACACTGCTGTCCCACTAGACCCACTGTTTAAACTTGACTTGCGGAGGAAAATGGCTCTGATCTCTGAACCATTTCTCTGCTGCCATTACAGATTAGCACATGTAAAAACTTTTATATTCAAAATATACTATTTTCAAGTTTATTTATAAATTATATATATATATATATATAGAGAGAGAGAGAGAGAGAGAGAGATAATGTACATATATTGCATTCACATGGTATGAGAAGATTTTCAAATTTAATATATAATATATTATTAAATATCCCTCAAAAAATTAAAATTTATTTAGTTATATTGTTAATTTTTTATTATTTGTTGTTCTTATATTAGTATATTCCATCAATTTAATGTTGCTTATTGTCTATTTTTAATTTTTATTATAAAAAATTATTTTATTATTTTTAAAAAATATATAAAGAGTAAAAAATATATATCTTTATAATTTGATCGAAATAATATAATACAAAACAAAATTTTACATGTAAAATTCTAATAAACTGATAAATTATTGAAATATAATTAGATAATTTTTAATTTTTATGCTAAAATGTTAAAACTAAAACTAAAAAAAAAAATTAATTAGAAAATTAATGAAGTCAAGGTATAAAAAATTAAAATTAAGGAATAGTAATTTTAAAATTAATGAAGAAGAATATGATTAGGATTATAAATTTGAAAAATAAAAAATTTAAGATATAAATAGAACAATTTTAAAGAAAAAGGTGAAGATGAAATTTAATTTTAAAAAGGAAGAAATAAAATAAATAAAAAAAAGTGAGAGATGAGTAAGTAAAAAGAATAGAAAGAAAAATACGAAAATAGGACAAGGGAAAAAGGAGAGAGTGTGTGTTAAGAAGGATAAAAAATATATGTATTGCAGTTAAATTTAAAAATTAAATAAAATTACAAAAAAATAATTATAAAAAAGAATGAAAGAACCAATTAGGAAGAGAGAGAAGAGAATGCAAAAGATAGTAAATAAAAGAAAAAGAGGAAAGAAATGTCATGGAAGAGAGATAGAAAAAGAAGTACAAATTATAAAAAATAAAAATTTGTATTTTGTGGTTTTTTAGATTTGCTTACTTTGTACAAATATATTTTTATTTTTTAAGAAAAAAACTAAAATTAATAATATTATCTCACTATAACACTTTTTGTATTTTTTAACTTTAAAAAAATTCAAAATTCTTATCATATCAAATTTGGGTAAAATAATTTTTAAATATAAAATAACAAAATAAAGTTTCAATTACTATTGAAAGGTTAACTTATAAATAAATGAGCTTGAATTCTTCGATTCCATTGGAACCTATTCTTTGAAGGGATATACAAAAAATATATATTTTTATATTTTTAAAATTTTTTTATTTAAATTATATATATTATTTAAAAATATTTTAAATTATTTTTTAATAAAAAGGTTTTCAAATTTATTACAAATAAAATATTAATTAAACGAAAATTATTAATGAATGTGCTGTATTCTTTCTAAAATTAATCAATTTAAAATAATTTTTAAAATATATTAAAAATTTTACGTATTCCGTTTCTCAATGTTACGTATGGGCTGTGGCCCATCCCCACTCTGACCCCACGAAAAAAAAAAGGAAAACCACAAAAGGCATCTCGGATTTTCAGATTTCAGATGTAGGCCTTCAAGTTTTAGTTTGTGTAGAATCACTGTGAAACAATTCAACAGAGGTAGGAATTTTTCCAACGAACTGCACTCCGTATATATTAGGGGTCCATCGATCAAAGGGGGCTGGGGAAAGCCTGAATCCAATTCTTACATTGATGAATATGAGTGGGATTGAAATTCCTGAAGGGGTTATACATTTGGGTATTAATAAGACCATTCGGTATTTCTTGAATCTCAGACCGCAGAGGAAAAGGGGCATCCACTCCATTCGGTATTTCTGCATTCATGTATGTTCCCTCTGCAATCCAAACTTCTCTAATGGCAATTGGCAACCATTACTCACATTAAACGAACCAAAAAGAAAAAACCTTTTTGAACCCAGTCAAGCCAAAACCATAATTAACTTCAAACAAACCAAACTTTTATTCGTCTGCGGAGACAACTAACCGTGTTACATATCCAAACACAACAAGGTACAATGCAGAAAAAAAGGACAACAGAAACAGAAACACACTAAGACACGGTTGTCATAGAAAAACCAAAGCCAATAGGAGCATATGACCCTTCATTTGGAAGCAGATTTTGAGGCCTTAAAGCGACTTTTAAGAGAGACAACATGTCTCTCTCTTGGAGGCACACATTCCTTGACCACATCTACTTCGAGGAGCTTTTTGACCCATTTACAGAGAACTGGGAATCTCTCTTCAGTCATGAACTTCACTTGTATGGCTTCTTCCACTACTTGGTACCAGTAGGCTATGGAAAACGCCACAATATCAACGTACCCAATAGCCTCGCCTCCAAAGTGTTCCCCTTTTTCCAGCTCATTCTCAAGCACCTTAAATTGCTCGCCAATTTCTTCACAAATCTTCCCATACTCCTCCTCTTCGGCCCTACGAAACTTCAATCCGGTTGGCAGGATCTGCATACATTGAGTAGATATAGTGAAATGCAAGTGTTTCAGGCCTAAGTCGTGTGTCACAAGCTGAAAATAGCTTTTAGAGTGCCAAATGAAACAAAATGAAACAGCTAAATTTTATACCTTTTCATCAACATATTTAGCCCAGAAGCGAGCCATGGCT
>CM038605.1:9338609-9353447 GCA_021533255.1 Ceriops tagal | reverse complement strand
GTAAGGGTCTTTGGGCAAGATGGGATTTTGTTTCCAGGTCTCGTCGATGTACTCAAGAATGACAAGCGATTCAGCAATGGACTTTCCATTGTGTATCAAGACTGGGATTTTCTGGTGAATTGGGTTGTGCTTCAGAAGCAAAGGGCTCTTGTTAGACAAGTCCTCTTGTATGTATTCATATTCTACACCTTTCAATTTGAGGGCTAGTTCAATTCTGCAACTTAATGGACTAGCCCAATTTCCCAGCAGCTTCACCTCTTCGGCCATTATAAACTGATTATGGGTGTTTTTTCAAGGGACTGAAGGGCAAACTTGTATTTTTGCTTTGATCTGGGAAGTGGTCGGGTGGCGTGGCTGTGGAGGCCTTGGCTCCTTTTATACAAAAATGAAGTGTCTCGGCAAACAAGCCCTGAGAGATGCTTGATCGACAAGCAACAAGTTGCAGTTGAAAAGTCAAATTTTTGCTATTAACGTCAACCACTCAGAGCCATCTTTGTAGAAATAGTTTAAAGTCAGCGATGATTTCTTCTATTCTTTTCTTTTCTTTTTTTTTTTCTTTTGCATTACAAAAATAAAAAGGTATAGGAAGTTGTTAATTATGTTTTTGCCGACTTATACTTTAAATTTGGGTTACACATTGAAATTTTAATTCAATTTTATAAAGAAAAACATTATTATTTAAATAGTAATAACTTCAAATAAATTTATTTTATATTTAATTATAATATATTAAACAAGTCCTCTTGTATGTATTCATATTCTACACCTTTCAATTTGAGGGCTAGTTCAATTCTGCAACTTAATAGACTAGCCCAAGTTCCCAGCAGCTTCACCTCTTCGGCCATTGTAAACTGATTATGGGTGGTTTTTCAATTGACTGAAACACAATCTTATATTTTTGCTTTGATCTTGGAAGTGGTCGGGTGGCGTGGCCGTGGAGAGATGCTCGATCAACAAGTTGCAGTTGAAAAGTCAAATTTTTGCAATTAACGTCAACCACTCAGAGCCATCTTCGTAGAAATAGTTTAACGTCGGCGATGATTTCTATGCTTTTCTTTTTGTCTTTTGTACTAAAAAAAATAAAAAGTTGCAGGAAGTTGTTAATTATGTTTTTGCCGACTTATACTTTAAATTTTGATTGTTCATTGAAATTTTAATTTAATTTTATAAAGAAAAATATTATTATTTAAATAGTAATAACTTCAAATAAATTTATTTTATATTTAATTACAATATATTAAATTTACAATTTATTGTTACATTCACTTATAAATAAATTTATTAAAAAATATATTATTTTAAAATGTAATTGGAACTAAATAACATAATTTTAGTTTAGGATGTGCAAAAAAAAAAAAAAAAAAGTCTCAAACTTTTAATGCACGATCTCTTCTACTTGACCCCTTCTGCTTTTTAATGCACGACTTAATAGTGTCTTTAATTTTCTCGATAACTTGGCAAATGGCTTCCAATGAGTCAAAATCGACGCATGGTTATCTTCTCTTTGATTGGCACGAGTTTGTTGGATGACACTTATTATAGGAAAGGCACATGGAGCTTCCATTGACAAGCAAGTTTGGGGGTCGTTTACTCCATGAATAATGCTTGATTTCAATCATTTTTTTAATTTAAAATTCTCGTCATCTTGCGGGAGCCAAGTCAATGTGAAATTCATGTCAGATGCTCAAGCCGTTTGGCATTTTGCTTTCATGAGTAATCGTTTGGTTTTGCATAAGCGACGTTACTGCTTCCATCTTCCATGAGAATACTTTATGATTGGTGGATTTTCCCTTTTTTCGTTAAATTGGACGACAAAGTCTATAAAATTACAGATATTTCTACCACGACTTACGAAAAATATGCAAGTCCCACTCTAAATTGAAAGCAAAGTTAGCCGTACTATCCGCAACCTTGTTGAGATCTCTAAATGCATGGGATGTTGTGACCAACTAATCCCGTTCCTGCACAACTGAACAAGATTGACCAGCGAGTAAGTCGGAGGAATTCCTTTATAAATGCAGTCCAAGAACACCCGAGAGTCCACTTCCAACCACACATTTCTGAATCCATAATTCCATAGAAGATCCAGACCTGAATAAAATTTCCAAATCTCTGCTACAAGGGAAGTGCAAAAGCTTACGTTTTGGGTAAAACTTCGTAGCCATTCGCCTGTAAGATCCTGTATTAATCCCCCCTGCACAAGCTGAACCTAGGTAGCCCTTGTCTTTCCCGTCTATGTTACAATTTCCAATTGGGGGCTTCAAGCCCACCAACTGAATACCTCTACTATGAGTTTCCCTAGCGTTCAACAAGTGGTGTTCTATCTCTGTTGGTCCATTACGTAGATTTAACATCGGCTGAGTTCAGCCCGAGCCTGTACCGAAAATGAGGTTGTAGGGCTTTTCCCAACTGTAGGCCTAAGGTGCTTGCCATATATATTGTTGTGGGCCTGAGTTCCTAAGCCAGATCTAGCCTTTTAAGCCTAAAATCTAAGTTCGGATCATAAGTCTCTGTAGACTGGATGTCCACTATGAATAAACATTCACTTAAAAATTGCTCTGTTTTTATGGGGAAAAAATGAAAAAAAATTGTTCTGTTTTTGAAATAGATTTCAAGTTGTTTGAAGTTGCAGGTAGCCCCATAACAGATTCCTCAAATAAAAGCTCTTAATACTTAAAATAAAAAAAAAAAAGAAGAGAGGAATTGAATAAAAACTCTTTGTGGGCAAACTTCGTGCGAGTGATAAACGGTAGGCAATTCATTGAACTCAACGTGAAGATTACCTGCTTTACCGAATCAAAGCTTCAATTTTATTATCAAACGGATGATCTCATGACGTAGAAACCATTCAAGCAGGATCGCAGAGTAACCAAGGACCGAAAAAAAAAAAAAAAAGAAGGCAAAGGAAACGACTTGTACGATCAAATGTATTGATAAAAAATTGTCAGACCAAGCATCATCAAGTTGTTCATTTGAAGGCAGATTTTGCGGCTTCGAAAGCTTTACTGCAAGCAGCATGCTTGTTTTTGGGAGGAATGCATTCCCTGACCACATCCATTTCAAGGACCCTTTTCATCCATTTGTGTAGAAGTGGGAATACTCACTTCCCCTAGATTCTCGCCCCACTTGACCCCAACATGCTATAAAAAACACCACGTTGTCTAAATACCCCATGGTTTCACCTCCAAAAAGGTCCTTTCCCTTGAGCTCCTTCTCAACCATCTTCAGCTGCTCGCTAGATTCTTTGGCAGTGTTCTCTTGCTCCACTTGATCTCTGACCTTGCAGGCTTTTATTCTTGTTTGCATTACTTGCACGCATTAACTATCAGCAATTTTGCAGAAATGAAGGGAGTTACTTTCTCTGCAATTCTTTCATGTTTTCTTCTCCTGTCTTCCACTAACACACTTGGAGGGCGAGCGAGCCTCAGTCTAACAATAAATGTTACTTCAAATTGGCCGAAGAGGTGAACAAGCTATTTAGTTTCAGAATCCATTTAGCCCTGAGACGGAAAGGCAGAGAATGTGAATACATAGAAGAAAACCTGTCCGACAAGAGTGAATTCAAATAGCCAAATAGCTTGTTCACCTTTTCGGCCATTTTGGATTCTGCAACTATTTTTTTTTTCTCTTTTGTGACACATCTCACAGCTCTTCTCTTCCTTTGACTCTGTATAGGTTTTAGATGCCTGTTGTTATAGGCAAATTTACATGTAGCTAAATTCAAGAAATGATGTAATTTGTAGAGTGTGTTTAAATGGAAATTCTCGCTATCTTGTAGGATCCAACCGTTCTGTGGAATAGACATCAGATGCTGAAGCCATGGCTCATTGGCATTTAGCTTTTTGGCTGCAATAATTTATGAGAATTGAACCATTTTAAGTTTGATTTTTGTGATGTCCGATTGCTTCTCTTCATCTTTTTGTCTTTTTTTTTTTTAAGCAAAGATCCACATAGTGACCTAGGATGACATAATCAATGCGAATTCTTTATTTACGTTGGCTCTATTCCTTGGCTTGGCCTGGTACGGTTTCTGAATTTTATAGTTTACATAAATATGGTAAATTCAGAACTGTTGGCTGAAAATCAATGGGAACCAGACACTGGGAACAACAAAAAGAGAAGATGCTTCTAATTGCGTTACAAGTTACAACCATTAATTGATTCTACATCTGTGCAGCGTGCAGGCTCATCAAGACCCGTATATATGATTTTAGATGCTGTCTGAAAGAGACTGAGAACATGCTTGTATACTTCACTAGATAACTGGAAATTACGGGTAAGCATATTACGTTGAAGAGGATGCATCAAATATTCTGAAAAGGGCTTTTATTTTTTATTTTTTTTTAAAATCCCATATACTGTAGAGTACATGAACCAAGTGAAGATGAGGTCCTAGTAATAAAGAGAACCTGCGGGAAAAACACATCAGAAATATGAAGATAAAGTTGCAGTCTACAAAAATAGTTCTACTTCCATCCACAAGATAGTACCTTGCCACCAATTGCCTCTGGAAGCACCATGCAAACTGTTTCCATTAGGATCATCTTCTCCACCTTCCTTCTTAAATTTAAAAATTCAGAACGTACATTAACATTACGAAATTGATGCACGTTTTATCATGCTGAGTGCAGCACAGCACAGAGTTTGAATACAAATGAGAAGACTCACTGCGGTATATGATCCAGAACTTAGGTTACTCGGGGACTTGGAGTAGCGTTCTTGCCCACCATAGTAGAGAGACGAACTTAGATGGCATGGCTCCACTCTCTCTTCCTGAAAAATTGAAGTCTTCTCCTTGTTTGGGATGTTATAGCTTGCAGCTTCTCCATTCATAGCTGCTTTTTTTTTGGCAGAAAACACAGAAAGTATGGGAAATCTTCTCCAAGTTTCTATTCATATCTGATACTTGAAAGTTAAGTATTCTGTGGGAGATAGGCAATGATTGTAAAGAATTTAAGGACTCATAAACTAAGTGGTTGGTGAAGAACATAGGCTGAGACCTTGGTTAAGCATTATACATGGGAGGTTAGATCTTTGATTGCTGGGTAAGGAAAGTTCAGTGGTTGTTAGGCATGTCTCTAAAGCATAAATGCTACTGAATTACAATCAATTCAAAGAATTATGCACAGGAAATACGTGAGATTGCAGGACTGGTTGTATTTTTCTCTTGACAGAAGGTTAAAAGAGGAAAAATAACATACCTGCAATTCCGTGTCTCATGTTCCACACTGGATTTCCAGAGGGGTGATTTTGCCAAGAACCTTCCACCTCAGAGCTTGAGGAGTTCATCCCTGAAACCTAAACCCAAAAACAAAATTCAGATGCTGGCCTAGAAAATTGCTGCAAAAGATTATAAAGCATAACAACGATCACATGCATACAGATAACATCATCACCTCATTTGGCTTTTGATTGGTAGTTACATTAAAGAACAGTAACTTGACATTAAAAAGGTTATTGAAAGTTACATTAAGAAACCATTAGTTAAAGCATGAAAAACAACTTCCATGTCAGACTAGTACCAAATTTTCAAGTTTTCAGTTAGTTGCTGCATTATTTAAACCAAGCAATAACCTGGAATACTAAAACTACGAACTTTAGCATCAACTAAAAGGCACATCATAGCAAAGTTACACAAAAAAAGAAACTTCTAGCACAGGCCAAGATATTCGAAACAGCAACAATATTTATATGAAGTTAGATGGAGTTGCAAAGATAGAAGTAAAAGAGTATGAATGAGGAAGCTCAGGCCATTAGATAGACTATTTCTATGAATAGTCTATGATTATACCTTAGATGGAGTTGCAAAGATAGAAGTAAAAATCCCAGTTGACGATGTGGGCGTCGACTCCTTGGTGCCAAAAAGGTCAGCTGTGAATGAGGAAGCAGAAGCAGCGCCTTGCTTCTTGCTGACCATTATATTTTTTTTCCCTAAACTAACAAAACTAACCTTTCTGCCCAACTATACAATACTATATTGCTGACAGTAACCCTCCGGGAAAAACCTAAGCAATTGATGAAAACAGTTTAGAGTTCCAGAGAAAGGAAGCTGCAGGCACTTCACTGCAAGATCACAGCCACTACTACTATGTGACGACTGTGTCTTGAAAGCATCAAATATATATGTGCATAGAATCCTACATTGGAGGTAAAGATGGCGCTGGCTGTTTCGCCCATGTGCCACAATCAACAAGTACTTTGAAAGATTCAATCTTGACGATATTTTACCAAGATCTCTTTGCTCTACTTTTTATCAGAAGTTATGGGAATTTTCTTTTCAATTTCCTATCTATATATCCTCATTCATACACGTTCATACTTTTTTCTTCCTTTCCCAAACCATATCTCCTTGTATCTGAAATATCCCTCGACAATACAATCATCTTTTTGCACGAAACATAAGTGGATAGGAGGCACGTGGGGTCCACTTGGAATCTTATGCAGAATCTCCGTTGGCATGGCTTGGGTCATGTAATGGATAATTGCAGCCATCTCTTTGCCATGCGGGATAAATTATTAAACAAATCATCATTTTATTCCATGATTATATGTAAAACAAATAAATTGACTTTGATATGTAAATATCGTATTTATTCCACATCTCATTTAATTTTACTTGTCAAATTTCAATTGGTTTACAATTATTATTAATTTTTTTATCAAGAAGACAAACTCAAGATTATTATTATTATATACAATCGTGTATTATTACGTTTCCCGTCCAAAAACATAAAGTACATTGACCATGAGTGGTTAGTTTTTTTATTTTACGGCTGCCAAACAATTTTAAGCAAATCTAATTCAATCAAGGTCGATGATTTGCCTTGATCGAATGAATAATAAATGAGAATCTAATTAAGAATGTGAAAGTTGGCTAACAATATCAATATCGTATGATTAAAAATATCTTTTGAAAAATGATATCCATAATGCATACATTTCCACACCGAAATTATCCTGTAAACTTCAAAAATTCCCAAGATCACATTCCCATACGGGAATCCGTAGCCAATGGTCCTTTTCCAATGGTGAGATTCTTTGATAAATGACTTGAAGCCATTGAAGGAGAGGTAGAGATTCGATGAAATCTCTCATCTTTGGATCCTGCCGCAAGTAGATAACCATATGAGGTTGTTTTCCACTCTGGAGTTAGCCTTGGACGTGCCCCAAAAGGGAACTGATAATTGACTTTGATTACAATCCTTCTCCGCTGAACTTAAGATATTCTTCAACACTGAGATGCAATTCATGTACATGCCCACATTCAAAGTTGAACAATCAAAGTTTATGCGAATTTTTTTTTCAAAAAAAAAAAAAAACAGTGTGAATTATATGTGTTTTAGTAAAAAACTTTTAACAGAAAGTACTTGTATGTTTTTCCTTTTTTTATGGTCTTCTTTTTTTTTTTTTTTGGAAAATTCCATTTTGTTCTTCTCCTCCTGAGGATGGTATGCATATGCCTCGTGATATACCACGAAAATTTTCGTAAAAGTTGTTATTACTTTTCACTCATTGAGGTTTACACAACGAGATAAACTTATCCTTTTGATTTTGCGAGTCGGATAAACTAATTCTTGAGCATAAAGTTTCTAGCTCATTTTGTGTTGGTTGTGATAAAATACAATATTGAGGTGGGGTTTAATGAAATGCAGTAATATTCCACTTTACAGTTAACTAAGACAACTATCTGGACTAATCCTAAGAGGGTTGGTGAGTAGACACCCCAAGCAATAGGAAGTCAATGCATGCCTTTTGGTCAACTGAGGTCCGAATATTTATAGTTATTTGCATCTGATTATTTTGGAGTATGTATTCATTAATTCGAAAATGTATCGGAGACCTAAGAAATAACTTTTTTCGTGGATAAGTATACATCTTTTTCCGTCGCTAACTAATTTTCTAATGATTATGCTCAGCAAACACCATTCATTGGCTTGGCGGCTCACTTACATTTGTCACGACTTATGACATTTGTAGGCAATGCAAACTTTGGCATATGGGATCAAATAGAGTGAAGCCAGAGCCTGTGTTTATTTTTCTGAATCCACACACACACACCCGCAGTCATATATATATATACACTAGTTATTTTGTACTCTTTCGGACTTTGAATTAATCCTTATGAAGGAGGAATTTTAGAGACAAAAAACCAAAACAACTCACAAGAACTAAGAGGGACAAAAGAAACTTGAAGGATCAGGCAAATATTTTTTTTTTTTATTGCTTTGTTTGATATACTATGTCTTGCATAATCATGGATTGGTCTTACAATTTTGCGTGCGTAAATAGTAACTAAATTATTAATAAAAATCATCTGATATTATTCTTTAAAAAAACACACACACAATAAAATAAAAAATTGACAAAAGTAAAACTCTGACGATCGTGGGCGGCAGGATTCGAACCTGCGCGGGCAGAGCCCACATGATTTCTAGTCATGCCCGATAACCACTCCGGCACGCCCACATTAATGGTCATTGGGTTTTAAAATATGATAATTCCTGTTTGTTTAATTAGTCACCCGGAAACAAATTACTATGTACCCGGCGAATTAAAGTTAACATAATTTACTTCTATTGTTAACGTGTCCAAAAGAAGAGAGTATGAAAGGGGTACCCCACGATTTGAATCTTGCCCAAAATAAGGACAGGACTTAGTTGTCCTCCCTTCAGAAGTGAATTATCTAAACTTAAAATCCGTTTGATATCTATAATGTGGTTGTTTACGTGTTCTTTGAAATTACTAATCATATCAAGCAATTCTCCAAGGATGATGGATTCACAAACACATGCCAGTTTGGCTCTGGATCAGCAAACAGCAAGAGACTGCACAAACATGCACGCCTTGAAGTAGAAGGGTGATCACGCGGAGGGAAAGTTTGAAGATTTTAAGTAACCAATTGGACAAATTCATTCCGTAACAATGAATCGTTCGCTTCGCCTACTACACTGTTTCTATTGGTCCCAGGTTAACAAAACATCTTCAATCAAGCCAGTCATGACAGATGCATATCTCAATGCATGCCGAATATCTCCTCCGGAGGATCATAAACATGTTTTTCAGGAAAGAGCTCCTCGTAATCTTGCTTCACTCTGTTCCTCAAAAGCGGGTGCGGTAAAAGCCCTTTTAACAAAATTCTGAATGGCAACTCCTCCGGTGGATCTGGCGACTTCTTCATGTCCTCGTATATGTTCATTGCATCTGCAGGAGAACCGTCCTTCAGGAAGCCCCTGATGGCTTCAGTGTACATATGACTATCAGGAAACAGAGCCTCATTTCTCAAGTTTTCCCACAGCTGCATTGCTTCCCCCATTTTTCGGTTTCTCATTAAGGAAATGATCAAGTCCTTGTAGAGATAGACGTCGGGCTTATACCAATCTTGCTTTTGAATCACTTGAAAAATCTGGAAATCAGATACGTTCCGAATCAATGACTTTAAACACCCTTAAGCGGAGTTATGGAAGAGATATAACTCTACCAATCAAGGTGATTAGACATCAAGAAGAAAATGGTGCGTTCTCACAGCATTCTTCAACATCTATTAATAACCAAGCCATGAAGCATGATCCATGATTTCTTTTGACGGATAAAAAAAAAAAAAGATTTTTGAAATTCAGGTTAGCAACACTTAGTGAGATGCATTTGGAAACACAAGAAAAATCACATATCGCCAGCCAGGTGAGAGGAAATTACTTCTCTGCAAAAAATAATCCAAACTAAAAAGTGTTGATATTACTTTGTGCCCTCCTTGGCCTTGCATTGTGGTTCTCGGGCGGCCTACTTTACGTATTGCTGCCTAGTGATTCTCAAAACATTAAATGAGACTAAGATTATAAGACCCAGTCGAGAAAGCCATGATCGAGAGTTAATTCTCTCAAGCAATAAATCAAACAGTATGCAAGCATTATCATTTTGCAGCTTAAAACAACGGACCCTTCCTATTCACATACAGCACTAAACAACATGCACAATAAAAACCCAAGAATACAAAGTTCAGCAACAACTCAATCAAAATAATTTCAAGAACCCAATGTAACGAAGCTGAAAGATAAGAACTTTATCATAAATAAGGAAAAAGAAGGCCCAAAACAAGCACCTTGAGAGCTAAAGCAACCTCCTCTTGACGCTCAAGTTCAATCAGGACAGTGATCAACTCCAGTTTCAACAGCCTCAAAACATGGGTTTTGATGAACTTGTCGAGCTTGTCTTCGTCGTCTTTAAACCGCTTCAATCCCATTACTACGAAGAGCGCTTCTTTTCCAATCAATTTCTTGCTTCTCCATAAGGGTCCTCTTGGCCTACCATCGTGATATTGCCTTGATGCAGAACTGGGCTTGCCCAGTGCAGTGAAGTTGAGAGCTGGCACTTGGGGATTTATTGAGTTTTTGTTTGTTATGTATTGCATGAGTGTTGTTGTGAAATGTCGGACCTTTGACCTTGGGAAGGCCCGAACCGCCATTGAAGACTCTGCTTCGAGAGAGTTTCGAGTTGTTGACGAACGGGGACGGTTTTAGGTTGTATCCTGTTCTGTACTCGTTTAACTTCAAATCCCAAATTTCAGTCCGGGCCGGGTTGGAATTGTGCCGAATTAGCGTTCGGGCTCGGCCACCACTCCGGTCCAAGAAAACCCGTATCTTGGAAAAAAAAAGAAAGAAAGAAAGAAAAAAGATAAAAAATATGAAATAATCATGGCTATACTTAACTTTACAAATAAATAAAATCAAATGTTATAAAAATTTATTATATTATATTTTCATTGTTTTTATGTTGTATTTTATGTGTTATTAACTAACAATATATATATATATATATTTTTTTTTTATTTTATTTTTTTCAATTGGGTTCATAGCCATTGGGCTTGAGTTGCGTAATAAATGGCCCTTTGAGAATTTTTGGTGGACGTGGATCTTTACTGCAGAATTGTGCAACTTACCGATGATAATCGTACCTTTGTAGGTCTGCGTTGCTTTGATGTTCTAACAAAATATTGTTCCTCAGACCATAGACTCTAAAAAAAGAAAACACATCCGATTCCCACTATCCCATATTAAGGAAAGAGTGAGCAGAGATTGATTTTATTGAAGTATTGAGATGGCAAATGCCAGTTGTTGTATCAAGTCAGACAGAACTTTTTGCTGTTGTTGGTCACAGGTTCACTTGCGTGCACAACAACTGCACTTTCTCGCACTGTGGGGTGCCCATCAGGGCAAACCAGGGATGCTTGATTTCACTTTTGCACCTGACCATCATTTCCCCGGAAACCGTCACCACAAAAGACTTCTTCTCATTGAAATTCTTGAAAGTGAGAACATCAGGAATCACTTTGATGTCGAGACTCGAATTCGGGATGACATTTTGCATTGTAAGTTGAGTTTGCATTGCCCGGCTGTTCCATTGAACTCAACCGTATTGTAAAAGACCTGTTCTGTTGAACTTAAGCCGTTAGTGCAGGGCAATTGAAGTCCTTTGATGAGGTTGTGTTGGCACCATGGGGGCAACCGCTGCTATCTCCTGAGATGACTTTAATTATTGTTGAAAAATAAGTATATTGTAAAACACGTTTATTCTTCATAAAAAAATAAGGAACATTGTCTCCAATAAACAATAGAATTATTTTTTTGTTTATATAAATCAGTATCATTTACGGATATTTTGCTTCTTCAGCTAGAAAAACATTAATCATTTTCGTTTTAAAGAAGGAAAACTTTCTGATAGAAAGTATTCTAAATTATGAAAATAAGAAAGCGGAGCTGATAACTCGTAATTTCTTCAGGTAGAAAATAAAATGGTCAAATATACATTAACCTGTGACTTCATAAAATGAACAAAATCCTCCAACTGTTACAACATGACAGTGATTTGAAAAAGGAGAGGAAAACAATACGTTTGGAACCCCAACCAGCCGAAAGTATTAACAATTTGACATTTTAAATACGTTTTGATAACCGCAGTGCAAGTCGAACATATTCTACTCTTTTATTTTTTAGCCTTTGTGAAACCCTTGTTCCCAGTTGAATGCTTAATTAGATATCATCGTCTGTTCGCCGGCAATGCTTCGAACCTACTCTTCGGTCTCACTCTTCCATTATTCACTCGGTAATCCATTGCTTTGCACATTGCACCTGTCTCTCTCTCCCTCCCAAAAGCACGCGCACGTGCCCACACAGGACAGTTGCAGAGAGATATGCATGCATGATATATAAGCGTCACACGCGACTAGCGAATGAGAATCTCGCATTAGATTATATACGTCACTGTGATCCGTGGGCAGACCAACAGGCCTCTGTGCAAAAGGATTTGAAACTTGGAATTAAACTGCAGGCGTCGCGTAAGATGCCTCCCTGACTAACCACGGCGCAGGGCAAATACAGCTTAAAGTAATGGCGGGGTCTTAACCAAAGTGTAGCTCAACCATGATATGATAAAAACCTGTGAAACATTGTCAATCGCTTTACCAAAGCGACCATACAGCATCCCAAATTAAGTACGCGAGAGAGTTCCCCAGTTGTATCAACCGAAACATTAGTTAGCAAACAAACCAACCCGCAAAGCAGCTGTGAGTTCAAATCAAATATAAGCTCTAAATCTTCTTGGAAATACTGTCCTACTCCTCCCTGGTGGACCCCTGCCAGATCCCAATATATGAAAAAAGGTCATGATCAGGTTAAAATATAATCAGAGCGAAGAGTGCAGTGTAAAAAATAAAAACACTAAGTATAAACTTCGGGAAATGAATTTTGAGCAGCAGAAGACTTACAGCACTAAGCAAGACTGTCATCCAGGAAGCAAACTAGATGTTTGAATTAAGTGTGGAGATAATTAGCAGCCATCATCAGCTCCAGAGTCAGCTCAGGTTCAATTGGAAACTCAGTCTCCTTTCCACTAAAAGAAGAACAAGAATACTACCATGTCAATAGTCAATACCGAGTAGAGTCAGAACTGATAAAGAATTGTTCAAAGATGAAGACCTTGGTCACTTCTCACCAATTAGGGCAATTTACTAAACCCAATTTGAGTTGTAGAATCAATGGGACAGGAGATGTCAACAGAGTTCATTTGAATTTTAGGGAGCAATTTAACCAAAACAATTCAATTATTAGGAAGTGACTACAAGCACACAACCCATGAGGGGTTCTTAGATCCATTCATCTTTGATCATTCCCCAACCAAACAGGGTTACACCACCACAGCACAGTGCACATTTCAATAAATGGATAAATGCACCCACTAGCCTGTGAATCAGCAAAAGCTCATATTTCACAATACTCAACAACCAAGGTGAAAAGATCAGTAAATAAATGTGGGGATTTCTTAAAGCAAAGCTGAAATGCAAGCAACACCAACAATCAAATATGAATACAAGAACATTCCAACCTTTGACAACATTTCGGGTAGAAATGATCCACATTAAAATACAAAGAGGACAAATTCGTCTCTAAACAGAGATGAGAACCAATTCCTTGCCACAAACAAAGGAATCAAACAGACCTCCAACGCCCACTTCATAACTAAAGCAGGCGAAAAGTAGATGAGGATGCATACACTAAAAAACTTTGTCAACATTCTATCAGAACTAGAAGTCATAAACTCAGCGAAGATGTCATTTCATAGAGAACTCTAATCTTCGTATTTTCCCCTCATACAGACAACCATAGATTTAAAAAATTTAGAAGCACAAAAGATGGTTCCTGCCCTTGTATTCCAAGAAAGAAAAAAAAAACACACATACACACACACACACAACTGAAATAACATTAAGACGAATCGACCAAAAAGTGAGAACATATAACTAATCAGGGTACATGGTAAAGAACAGAACTTTGCGTACTGCAGAGACCAGTAGAAGTACTGGCAAATTTTCTCCAGTATTGTAGTGCTGATCTCAGGAAATGTCACTTCTCCATGCTGTGTCTCCGCAAAACTCCCTATCATAGACCAGATAAAAAAAAAAAATTCAGAACGAAATCGATCAAAACAAAGAAGTCCCATAAAGATGATGTTGACCCTCTGCCTCCAATTCAATTTTTCAGCAACCAAAATACAGGCAAAAACTCGAATATATCAATCGTGTAGCATAATTCTCCCTTCTTTCTCCACTGCCCAAGCCCATAACACACGATTACAGCATCGAAAACATTACTTTTAAAAAAATTCCATCTTCTTCTTAATATATATATATAATTTTATCACCAAATCGATCGAAAAAGAGAAAGAAACCCAACAAATAATTGGAGAGAGAGGGGGGGGGGACCTGGGGAAGTAAGCATGTTGCGAATGGTCTGAGAAACCATGGCGGCTTCCTTGTCGATCACGAACTCGAAACCCTCCGCGCTTATTAGCTTCACCTTGTCCATCTTCTTCTTCAACAGCCAAACGACCACGGCAGACGTAAAAACAAAGAAGTGGAGGGGTAGACCGAGAAAAACCAAAAAACAGTAGTTGCGCAAAAAGGCAAAACAATGTTACTGCCCAGGATCGAACTGGGGACCTTCAGTGTGTAAGACTGACGTGATAACCACTACACCACAGTAACAACTTGTTAAGATTCTCTAAAATATAGTAATCAAGTTTTTATTCTATAGGTCTAGCCACCCATACCAAAAAAAAAAAGGGGGGGTGTGGAAAAACTCCCCAATTTCATTTTTCCCCTTTGTTTCTGGTACCCAAGGGTAAAAATTGAACCTTTTGACGCGGCTTGTTTGGTAGCAGAGAAAGTTTTTATGACTTTTTTTTTTTTTGGTTGTTTGGGGTTTTTCGTTTTGTAGGACTTGGAACTTTGATGAATCAGGGCATCGTTGGGATAAAAATCTAAAGCTTGTAAAAGTGAATGAATGAGGG
>CM038605.1:9321078-9338509 GCA_021533255.1 Ceriops tagal | reverse complement strand
TGTCACATCGTTTTCTGGCTCTCTGCCACTCTCTCTCTCTCTCTCTCTCACACACACACACACGCATAGATATCAAATCGAAGCTCTCTGCTTCACTCAAATCCTTCCATGGCTTCCGTCATCGAATCTTGCTGGCTGGTAACTCTTTTTGTTTGTTTCTCAATTTCCTAGTGCATTTGTATGTGTGTGTGTGTGTGTGTTTATATATATACATAAATATCTTCTGAATTTTGACAACTTTGTGGTGCTCATATACTCTATCTCTGGTTCTAAATGCAAGCTTCTGTTCTCAAATTTTCAATTTTTCGACGATGGGAGGCTTGATTGACAGAGCTTGTTTAAGTGAATGCGAAGCAGTATCCTTGTCAGATCCTTTTATACTGGCGATGATTGCTAAGAGAAAGGCAGCCAGTTTCATGATTCTTGAATAGAGTTGAGAGTGTTGGCTAATAGTAATAATAGATATTGATGTCTACGCTTTGAATCTTCAATAAGGAAGGGATGGAGCCCGTTAATAGTTGTTCATTCTGAGATCTATTTGGATTCCATTGTTATGGATTGTCATTCGAAGTGCTGAGTCTTGTTGTAATGGTAAGGTTGCTCTGTTATGATCTAGAGGTCATAGATTTGACCGGATGAAACAACCTCTTTGTAAAAAAGAAGGGTAAGGTTGCTTGCATTTGATCCTTCCTCGGACCTTACAATGTGGGAAGCTCATGTACTGGGGAATCAGTAGGGATGGGGTTCATACCGTTTTTCGTAAATTTATGTGGGCTGCTTATTTTGAGTGTCTAGTCAGTGGTTTTAATTTCTTGAGTATGTTTATGTCAGTGATTTGCGAAATCTTATAGTTTTCCGTGTCTGTGACTTGTTTCTGGTCCAGTATCTGATTGGGCGTTTCAGTGACTTTCAATTGGCATGTCTGGGGAGTTTTTTTCTTCACGAAAGTGTCTTCTTCTTGTCCGGGCTTCCTTTCATACTTTTGGAGAGGGCGGGATGGCTAAGCAAGTACAAGATCCAGGTTTAGTTTTGTTGTTCTGCTTTGCTTGCTATCTCTGCTGTCAGTTTTGATTGTTTATTCAGCATGTCAATGAATTAGTGCTAGTGTAAAACTTCTCCTAGAACAACAATGCATGTGATCAAGATATGTTCAATACAAATCCTCTATAGCAGATCGAAATATTAGGCTAGAAAGAGCAGAATCAATACAATTAACTGTTAAGTCCAGCTAGTTTGGGAGTAAGGCGCTATCTACATATGTTCTTCTCGAGCAAATAACATAAGCAATATTGCATTTTCTGGTCGTTCTTGTAGCTTCGATCACGTCACAATGAGCTTAGCATTATTGCTTATTACTTGGTTGTTCTATGCAGAGTAAAAGCAACACTCCTGCAGCTCAAGAGAAATGTATTACACGCCTGGTTTTGTACCATTTTGGGGTTAATTTGCCAGTAATGGTAGTCTCCTACCCAGTCTTCAAATTCATGGGCATGCGAAGTACTCTTCCATTGCCGCCCTGGTATTTTCAGGTTCTTTATATACTGAATCTTTTTGGTTTAACAGTTGGACATTATAATGTCTGACTCTACAGGTCCTTTATATCTGCATGTTTGTGAGTGTTTGCCATTTTCTCTATTTCATTGTATGCCGTCAATTGCTCACTCGCTTTTCTGCGTTTGTAGGTAATGATAATGAGATTATGTTTTTGTTTCTGCAGGAAAGTGGTTCTGTCACAAATAATATTCTACTTCATCCTGGAAGACTTTGTATTCTATTGGGGTCACCGAATATTACATACAAAATGGCTGTACAAGAATGTGCACAGTGTCCATCATGAGTAAGTGAGAGTATTCAAAACATTTAGTTGATCTTTCAATATTACTGATGTCATCTACAGTGTGCTTTTTGAATGCACTTATTGATATGCTAGCTACAC
Organism: Ceriops tagal; assembly: GCA_021533255.1. NCBI lineage: Eukaryota > Viridiplantae > Streptophyta > Magnoliopsida > Malpighiales > Rhizophoraceae > Ceriops > Ceriops tagal. The sequence goes on along the minus strand of CM038605.1, from coordinate 9,336,573 downwards.
ATGCAGATATGCCACACCATTTGGACTGACATCTGAATATGCTCACCCTGCTGAGATACTGTTTCTTGGTTTTGCAACCATTATTGGTCCTGCTATTACTGGCCCACATTTGATGACTTTGTGGCTGTGGGTGGTACTGAGAGTCCTAGAGACAGTTGAAGCTCACTGTGGTTACCATTTCCCTTGGAGCCTCTCCAAATTTTTTCCTTTGTATGGGGGGTGAGTTTGTTTCCCCTCCTCTGCTGTTATGTTTCACTACAGCTTAGCTTTTTCTTTTTCAACTTCACTGTTTCTGATTGTTTTTTTTCTATTTGCTAGTGCTGATTTTCATGATTATCATCACCGTTTGCTGTATACTAAATCTGGAAATTACTCTTCTACTTTCGTCTACATGGACTGGTGAGTGTTTTTTGTTTTTATTCTCTGTTGTTTTGGAAATATTGTTACAATGTATATGAATATGATAATTCCTCTTCATTTAAGAATCATGTGTGTCTAGATTACTGATTTACATCATTCTGGTTTGCTTAAAAGAGTCAAGTCATGATACTCGTACTCTCAGACTCCTTTTCTGCCTATTATAATGTTGTTAGTTGTCTGCCAATGGCGGGTGCATGCTTAGGGCTACAGGTTTATGCTGCCTTCCATTATGCACACACATGCATGCTCATGTGCAATCATGAGCTTTGCACGTTGATGTAGGTCCTTATGTCCTATGTTGAGTTTTTGATGGAGAGACTTAAATTGCTCTAGAAGGGACTTTTTTTTTCCAAAGAGGAATTTTTTTTTTTGGTCTAAATATGTTGACATCAGCTGTTGGAGTCTCTATGCTGTGATGATGTTGCCGGGGATGGAACCTTTTCTAGCCCAAGAGTCTTGTCTGTAGCTTGTCACAATTGGATGGTATTTTCTATATTTGGTCCCTGTAAAGCATAAAACTTATCATCCAGAACTTGTTAGCTGTATTTTCTAGTATAAAATGGTACACCTTACGACTTATTTTTATTTTGTTTTTGCTGTTAGTTAAACCATGAGTAATAGAAAGCCTATTATGAAACTCAGCTTTATTTTTAGGGCCGGAAAAACATACCTTTGAAGCATTTTAATTTGCTCTCATGAAAGCACCGAGCAAAATTATATAGAAAAGAAAAGTGAAAAAAAAAAAACCTATTGAATGAGAATAGTCATTTTAAAATTATGTTTATTGTGTTATTATTACTAATGACATACATGGGAGAAAGGACTTGCTTTGCTTAGAATTTTGACGCAAGTATAATTTATTTTTCATTTCTGCAATAGCACCTATTCGGTTTTTCCTTTGTGCCCTCAAAATCTAAAGTCATTTAGCAAGGTCAAGTTTTGAGCTGAGAGCAACATACCTATATCTTATGCCTCGATAATGCTCAGGATGCTTCATTTGGGGCAATACTTTTTATTCTTATCGCTTGAATTTTGATGATCTAGTAATGCTATTATTAAAGAATGTTCCGAATGTCTTTTGTTGCTTTCTTGTGCTTATGCCAGATTCTAATGCTTTGATGCCTTATCACTGTGGTGTTTGACACCGATGCATTTTCTGATATTCTGATGTCATCCCTCCATTCTGATTATATTTTTCATTGCTAATTTAGCTTGGTTCTAATGTGATTGATAAGCATAACTGGATATGGTCTCTGGGAACAATGAGATCCTTTTGCTGATATGTTTTATTACCATCTAAAATTTGCCATACATGAATTTGATACTGCTATTTTCTGCTGACCATCCTGTTGTCAGGTTATTTGGCACGGATAAGGGTTACAGGAAGCTGAAGGCACTGAAGAATGTCTGGGTTGAAGATGACAGCAAGAAAATGTAATGTTGGAGAAAGATTCCTTCTTTTCTACCAGCTTGACATCAGAAAGTGGGATCCTGATACAAGAGCATCATTGCAAGAGCTCCGCGTCCCTTCTTCTCCTTGTGTGCCATCACTACCATTTTGTGTTTAGTTGATGTCCATGTTACAAGCATGTGGTAATGTAGATTAGCGAAAAGCCTTTTTTTTTACCGTTTGCGTCCTGTTTCATGCACGAATGAAGCTACTTTTCATTCAAGCTTTTATGTTTGGAAAACTTACATTGCAATAATACATTCTTTAACCATCCTGATATGCTGCTAGACAACACTAATAGACCTTTAGCGAGAGCGCTCTTCTCTCGTTAACAATCCGAGTTATGAATTAGACCCAGATAGTTGATTTGAGTCCAATTAAGTCACTTCTGTTTGCTTGGTATGTGTCAGTTTAATTAGGATTGCAAATGCATTTGAGATGGTTAATAATGCATTAAGATCTTTTCTCAGTGAATATACGATTTCTACGGAGATCATAATGGTTGAGTACCTAATATTTTAAGTATACCAGAAAAACATCTGGACGTTAACGTTTTTCTGTCTGTTATGACATCTTTCAAGAAATCGCATTAATAATTTTGTGGTATATGGGTCTCTGAAAGCTGCGGGGATGGAGACACGCACCAAATTCTACTGCCTTTGCGCCTTTACCTAATTTTTTGATTTTGTTTTGTTTTGTTTTTTTTTTTTTTTCAGTTCGTTAGTATTTGAACATTGATTATTGGAATTAAGTGTTACCCTACCAACAGACCATGTGGTTGGCGGTGCCTTCACCTAATTTTTAGTTGGTTCACTTGTCAATTGATTTGGCTGTCTCAGTCGATTTTGGTTTTTATATATCAAGTTGTATAATTATAAAAAGAGAGTGTCATAAATTCAATGATTATAAATATAACATCACATTATAACTTGAAGTAGAGGAATAATATTAATTTCATTGAGTGGTAAATTTCATCAGAAAGAGACCTCGAAGTGTTATTCCACATTATTCTGAATCGCGATTGCAACTAATCTACAATGCGGATGATTTTCAATTTACGGACAACTTTTAGCAAACAAACGATTTCATAAATAGGTCTTTAAACATAAGTGGAACTTAACAAATTCTTGCACGTAACAAAATTTGTAAATTTGAAAATCACGTGTTTAAGTTGAGAAAATAACATTAATATAAAAAAAAATAGTAGTAGTAAGAGTACCTGTATTAAACGTTTTCTCTAGATTTTCAACCACTTTCGGGATTTTTTTTGGGGGGGGGGGGGGGGGGGGGGGGTAAGGGGGGCTTTATCGGATGAGCAATTAAATGGACAAGTGCTGATCAGATGTGGTCCCCCGTACACATAGCCTCCCCTATCTCCAAAAGCAGATATATGGAGATGGAGATGGAGATGGGAGAATATATGTGTGTAGCGTGGGGCAAAGGAACTTTCACTTCATTTCCCTGATCTTTTTCGTAGGGCAACGCATCAACAAAGTTGAAATGAAGGTCTACTTTTTGACCTTTGTTCATATGTTAGCAAACTAAAATCTTAATGCTTAACAAAATAGTGAAGTACAATACCTGAAAACGAATCCTAGTAAGCTAGGCGTTGTAAGCACACGCAAAAGTTCTAAGTTTGGAAACAATCGTACGTTGTTAAAAGTTCTTTTTATTTTGTTTTGTACTTCTAACGTAACTGGTTAGATCACATAATTATTAAAAAATTTTTTAGTCGTGTTTGAATCTTAGTAAGTTTGTTCTTCTCTTTTAAATTTTCTTGTAATATCAATTTTTTTTTTTTACAAGTATTGTAACGGAATAAATAATATCAAAAGTATCAATTTTATCACTCACAAAACACTTTGATAATTAAAAATTTGAAATTTTCGAATTTTAATTTGCAGGAAGAGTTAAATGAAGAAAACTATCTCGTGGTATATTGCCCATGACTCGGCCAGCCTTCTAATGGACAAATTGCGTATTAAAGCTTGACCCCATGATTCAAATCTTGATAAACAGAGAAAGGAAAAGAAAGTACATCAATTTTATCAAATACTCTTTGATTTCTAAATTTGTGTCTGTCGGCTCACTAATATCATACAAGTGAAGTTTAACATCCCGTTGGGTGCCAACTAGCTCACATGCTAATCTCTAGGGACTTGTGCTTAATCTCATCTATGGCTAAGATTTGAGGGATTTGCGAGAAAAGAAGAAAATTTATCTTATTATTTTCGTCATGACTTATCAGGACTTCTAAAAAACCCTTAAAAAAAAAAACAGAGAGAGAGAGAGAGAGAGAGAGATTTTTTTTGTTTAATTGGTTGGACTGAAATTTAGAATACCAACTATTATCAGGACGGTGTGTTGAGTAGAGCATCTTCCCTTTTTACGTGCAAATCTTGCTTGGCCCCATCGCCAGATTTTGTTGCCATGCAAAGTGTTCCCCTCCTTCACACGTATACAATTCTTTTGTTTTGTGTGTATTATTATGATTATGATTATGATTATTATTATTATCGTTCTTTTGTGATCCCCCAACACTTATGTCAGGATAAAAAGAACAAATTTACCACCAGACTACACGAATTATCCTGCTGGCTCGATCTCCTCTTTCCCCAAGAAAAAATCTTGTGGGAGTGAGTGAGAAATTTGACCGTATGCAACATTTTGGAGGTAATCAAAAAAAAAAAAAAACTCTTAAATGAAACGGTCTTACCATGATAATTATAGACCAATCCATTACACTATACTCTATTTGCTAAAAAGATTTTATAAGACAAAAAATCAATGTCGAAAGACATTACTCCATAGCATGTAATGTGTCCGATTTACCTTTAAAAGAAAACACCTAACAGAAGGTGCGATGCAGGTATAGAGAACTATTTAACAAAACAGTAAGAGATTGGGTCTTGGTGAATTTACCATATATAGAAACCCCCCCCCAAAAAAAAAAACAAAAGGTAAAACAGGGTAAATCACGAACCATAGAATATATACAAAGTTACTGCAGTGGTGCCAATTTTGGTAAATAGTAGACAATTTCATTTGATGAACTGAAAAACCAGCAGGTACAGCTAGACTCTTAAAAGAGTTGATATGTTTTTGTCCATTTTTCTTCTTTTCCCATTTTCCACCACTTCTTTTCTGCCATTTCCATTGCCAACCCCACAACACAAGGCACACTCAAATAAAAAAAAAAGAAAAAAGAAAAAAGAGCTTCCCCATTTCGCTCCCTTTCATTTTCATTTTTCCTAAAAATAGGAAAAACTGAACACCCAGTCTTTACACTTGGAAGGAGATTTTAATAAAAAAAAGAAAAAGAAAAACCGGAAAAAAAATGATGCTACGTGTCTGTCCTAAGATCCACCACGACCACGCTGACGTTGTCGGTACTGTTCCTGGCCAGAGCCAGTTTTGTCAGCAACATCGAAGCGTCGGAGCATGCCTTGTCAGACATCCCCGCGCCGCCGCCGCGGGTCTCCGCTACCTCATTCTCCGGCGGAGAACACGACGCGGCTTCGCGTTTCCCACTCAAACACATGCGAGCCACCCCACAAGCGGTGTCATTGGAAACCACGTCCCACAAACCATCGCTCGCCAGTATTAAACAATCATCCTCGGCCGTCCTCTCGGTGATCGTCACCTCCGGCTGGCAAATCACGTAGGGCTTCAGATAATCGTCACCTAAACAAATAAATAATAAGTGAATCATCGTGAGATGATGAATATTTATATAAAAAAAAAAAGCTTTGATATATTTGGTGCAATAAAGTTAGAATTTTAAAAAAAAAAAATTAGTATCACCTATGGCTCTTGACATGGCCAGAACTCCCAGAACCCGTGGGCCGTCCCAGAAAATCACCCGTCCTCCGGCGGCTTCGATCCGGTTCAGCTCGTCCGGTCGGTCAGGCTACAGTTGATTGCATTTCTCGTTTAGTCAAAATTTTTTTTTTTATTTCATTGAATAAAAAGAGAACATTTTTGGTTCAGCAGTGTGAAGAAGGATTCAAAAAGACCGAACCTTGTGATCGAAAGAGAGAGGAATGGACTTGCCGTCACGGCACAAGACGGCTCTAGAGTCACCGCAATTCGCGACGATGATCTTATCCGGCGTGACGATGGCGACTACAGCGGTAGATCCAACGGCATCACAATCCGGGGATTGCATCTCGCACCGGCACTTAGGTCCAACTACATCATTGTTCCAACCCACCACCTCCTGGTCCATCCGCCTAAAGCTCCCCTCCATCGCTCTTTTCCACTCCATCGGCGACAGCGCCGCCACTTCCTTGCTCTCTATCTCTTCCTTCGCCAGCTCGTGTAGCCTCTCTCTACACCTTCTGGCAACCTAATAACCAGCAAAAGCCAAACCCCAAAGCTCATTTCCCTTCTAAGCTCTCAAACAGGAGATAATTGTCTAGTTAAGTTTAAAAGAGTATTCAAACTTAAACTTACATGAGAGCAACCGTGGCCATCGTAGACTCCAAAGAAGTGCAATTGGGTTGCGCCGTCGAGTTCTTGGGGGCAGAAACAAGGGTGTACCGCCACCGCATCTTCCATGTCTCTTCTCCTTCCGCAAACTGAAGCAACACCAAATTTCGGGTACACTTCTGTATCCACTAACGGGGCCATAATTGAAGGGCTTACGGAGATTTTCAGGGATTGACTTGCAATTACCATTCGCTTGCTCTCCGATTTCCCATTCTCAACCTTGGCTAAAACCTCTTGCTTCTCTCTCTCTTCCACGTCGCAATTCTCCAAAGCGTTATCACACTGCCGAGAAAATGTCGCCGGCACCGCGTAAACAGCTTCAAGCTTCTGTCTTTTGGGCTCGTTCTCCGCCTCCGGTGAAGAAGCAGCAGCAGCCGCCGCCGCCGCTGGGGACACTATTTTGAACCCTCTGATCTCCATTCTCCTCCGCCTTGCGGCTCGCGAAATCCCCTGAAACGGTGTCGAAGCCTGCCTAACACTCAACGCTCCCCAGCATATCTCGGCCATGAAAGAAAGGAACCCCCCACCTCTACATCCTTTCTATTTCAACCCCTTCGTCGATTTTAATACTTATTTGTAATTCTTAAAAGTAATTTTCTTTATAAAGCTTCTAAACCAACCGAGTTAGTTTCTTCCAATTTTTTCCACACTTAGAGTCCGTAAGAAACAAGTTTTTTTTTTTTCTTTTGGCCTTCTGCTTTAAATCTGTTTTCCTTTTTAATATAATTAGTCTATTTTAATTGGCATATTTTTTAATAAATATTAAATTAATTATAATTAATAACTAAAACTTTATAATATTGACTAAATACTTAACGTTTATATTTAATTTACCTGCCTACTTAATATATATTTTATTTTATTTTTTTTTATTTTGTTATTTTGCGCTCTCTATCTCGTGCTGGCCAAGGGCAGGCTGCTCGTCGGTGTCACGGGCAGCGACACCCCGGGCAATTACCATTTGTCGATGAATTAGTGGTTCTCTATCTGAATAGGTAGATCTCTACCGTCGGATCTACTTCCGTTCTGTCTAGTCAGGACACGTGTATAATTTATGCTTGACCTAGGGACAATTGACCAGGACCCAGGAGAAAAACTTTGCTTTCCTGCCACGCATGGGTCGTCCTTTCTTCCGTGCCTCCCTTTTGGGGTATATAATTAAACATTTTAAAAAAATAAAATAATAATATATATATATATATATATATATATATATGTAATAATAATAAGAGAGTATTTTCTTTTAATATGTGTTTATTTTTTATTGCAGGCCTGGGCTTGAAGAGATGGTAACACGTGTCTGTATCGTGGAATACTAGGTTGCAAAAAATGCATTATTTAGAACAAAAATTCCAAACTTTATACCACCTGGATTTTGCAACCCAATAGCATTCGGTTACGTAGTACTTAGTGACGTCAGCTCAGGGACCCATCTGTCCTCGTCGTTGACGCCGGTGAAATATCCCCAGCAGATGTCTCCCCTCGCAGCGCAACGTGTCTACCACGCAAGCTTCTTTTGCTGAAATAATAATAGTAATATTTTTTTAAAAAAAAAAAAGAAAAGAAAAGAAAAAGGTTGTCAAAAAGACTTCGCTCCGCTAGGCTGAGGAAAATAAAATGGTGGTGTTCACAAGAATGATTACACTTAGGACTTTTCCGTTCATAAAAAAATAATAATAATAAAAAAAAACTCTCGTGGGTAAATATTTTTTTTTAATAACAAGAAAAAACACAAAATTTAACAAAGCTTATATTTAAATGCTCAACGGTATTTCGAAAGAGTTGGCATCGATGGTACGCAAAATTTAATTTAATTTTACGGTTTTGCCCCTATCAATGAGGATTCTATTTTCGGTAGCAAACAGGGTCACTACCATAAACCCCCCCCCCCCAGCCACCCCCACAAAAGTAGATTATTTTTGGTAGCGCGTGGAGCGAAACGAGTGGACAACGTGTAAATTGAAAGATAGGACGACAGTACGGTTCTGTCGGGACCGCTGAACGAATAACAAAAGCCATTTAGATGGCTCCACGTAGAAAAAACCCTGCTGGCACCAGTTGTACCATATCCGACGTTTGAAGTTGACGTGAGGACCGAACTTACTGCCACGTGGCAATCAAATGAATGAGAGGTAGCCGCGCCAAACCAGAGACCCAGAGAGAGAGAGAGAGAGAGAGAGAGACATAAGAAGGCTAATTTTACTTTAAAAAAACTTTTAAATTATGTTCACGTTATTTTAATTTTTTTAATTTAATCGATATATTTGATAATTAAATTTAATTAATATCAGATATTTTAATTAAATAAATCACATAATAGATACATCTTTTTTATTTTTATTTATTAAATTTATTAATATAAAATAAAATTTTATTTTAAAAAATAAATAAATATATTTTAAATATTATATTTTTTATTTTATTACTTTTTTAAAAAATAAAATTTATATAAATTAAATAATTTAATAATGTGAAAATTGAAAGACTATGCATGTATTATGTGACATGTAAATAGTATTATATAATTATATTTAATAAAAAATATTTGATGTGAGTAAAATTTAACTAGTAAAATTAAGATAATGGGTAAAATTTTTAAAAATAATAAAATAAATATAAATATACTTTTTTTAATGTATTAAGCAAAATTAGTCTTTTGCCTTAAAGCCATGGTCAACCTTTTAAAGAAGGAGATATTTGGCTAGGTTCACAAATATTCAAGATATTTATGTTGTTTTAAAATTTTAAAAGTGTTAAAATTTATTAAAATGTAATACAAATGTTGTAATATACATTTATAAAATATTCTATAATTTCAAAATATATATTCATTGGTTGATATATATTTATCAATTGTTTCAATACAAATCTAAAATTACTTAATACTAATACAATAGTTATTGACAAATAAGTAAATATTGAGACGTAATAATATTAATAAAAAAATAGATCCTTATGAAAAAAAAAAAATCTATTAAAGATCAACTATTCGTAAAAAGCTGATTAATCTGGGAATAAAACACAGAATCTTGCACAAATGGAGGTTTAGGTTGATTTGATTTTTAATAAAAATATGAGAGTTTTTACATACGGGGAGCTAAAAGCAAGAGAACATATATAGGAAACAAATCTGGGAGTTAGGATTTGGTAGGGATATGAAAAGACGTGTTTTCTTTTTATATATATTTCATGGATATTGATTATTATTCATCTTTAATTGAATATTAATTTCTTACTAAATTTTAGTATTAATATACGTGAGTTACCAAAAACCAAGAGTCGAAAGTTCTTTCATTTTCCTTCCTAGCAATTCATCCGTTCAGGTCAAAACAAAGAAATTAAGGTAATTAAAAGGTGCATTGATCATTAGAAAGAGTAAAAGCCACACATTAAATATATGATATATGATGAGTGGAATTGAAGAAAAATTATTGAGTTTCAATCGAAGAAAAGGCTCAAAATGCTTTAAAAGAAAAAGAGAAACTTGTCACTTGCTACGTACAACAATCTTTCCCATTTTGGAAAGGTACAATATACGAGATTTCAAAGTAAATTGTAAAAAAATGAAATTACAATCAATTATTAATCGATATCATTATTTCAATAAACAAGACAAAAATCGAAGTATTTAGCATTATTCTTTTGAGTTATTATTGACAGAGAATAAAAGGAGAATATAGTTGTGTCTATTTGGAAAACTTCTTTTTTTTTTTTTTTTTTTTTTTGGAAAAAGGCAAAGGGTCACGCCGATATCTCGGACTACGTGCAATCCAATCCAGGAGACGTGTTGAGGATGATGGAAAGGCAGGATCAAAAGGCCGAAGAAGTGACAGTGGAATGAACTATGATTACGGGCCTTACTTACTGCATAGGTGGCGCCACAGACGGGGCCAGACGCATTTGAGGTGGCGGGTTGCGGTCTTATCAGTTGTACATTTCATTATTCTTTATGTTACATTTCACCCCGTCTGTCTATGGGGAGCCTCACATTTTTTAAGAAGAAAAATAATAATAATAATAAAAAAAGGGGGAAGTCCATATGGAATCCACACGCCACGTAAAGCATGTCAGGAGCCCATGCCAGGGGGCCCCGTCCATCTAACACTTCGTGGGTTGAAGAGAAGAGAAGGACAGGTGTACCGGATGAGAGCGAATGCAAGGGTTTGATGAAACGCTCTTTCTCAGCAGTTCGTCTAAGAAAAATGATGGAACAATTAACCAAATTGAAAAACACAGGAAAGCAATCCGTGACAGCCAAAGACAAGAGCTGAAAAGGCTCCAAATGGAAGTAGTTTTGTTCCATGATTAGCCATGTGGCCTTAGCTTTGGGGCTTCCCGAGCAAAACTCGTCTGTCGAGGTATTCATATTTTTAATGGAGCTGAGTTTCAATGTTCAAGTTCAAGCATGACTCAATAAAACTATATTGAGCTGAAGTTCAAACTGGATTTCAATTGAAAATTTTGTAATTTTATATTTTTATTTTGAATCTAAAACTAGTCGTATTGAATTTTAAGAAATTCTTTGATTATTATTTTAAAATGAGCTTACATTCTCACGAAGGTATATCAAGGCTTAAATTAATATTCTTTTTATTCCATGTTCTGCAAAGCAGGCAAGGCCTGGTGAGCCAATTTTTCAACAGTTCCATTTCAGGGGAAGGAGAAGGCATTGATTGTGGCGCCGCCATCGACGCAGATGGTCTGCCCCGTTATGTAAGATGCTGCAGGTAAGCACAGGAACGCCACTAGGCCGGAGGAGTCCTTCGGTTGTCCTGTCCTCCCCATAGGTGTCCGGGAGATGACAGCTTCCATGAGCTTCTCATCAGTGAAAAACTGCACGAAAATAGATTAGCTGAAATGAGCCAGCGTTCATTGCCATGCGATGCAATAATGGATCTAAACTTCTATGTTGATACGGTTAGAAAGATTAATTTTCTTGCAATTTGACAAAAGCCAAATCGAGCAATTTAGGCGAATTTGACTAACTCTAGTTACCAGAGTTGATACAAGACTTCAACCTCGTATCCCAAAGATCCCAAAAGCAGGAATCCCCCCTCCCCGCACTAATGATAAAAGAAGGCATATGTCAGTTTAACAAATACTGGAAAATTTTTTATCAACGTGTAATTTGATTTTGCTGATTTCAAACTTCGGCTTGTTCATCAATGTTCGAGATAACTAATTAATGGCATAAGATAAGAGGAGAGGATGTACAGATTGAATAAGCGGAGTGAACGTGAACCAGGGTGCCACACCATTAACTCTTATATTGTCCTTTGCCCACTCACAAGCCAGGTTTCTTGTCAGTTGAACTATTGCTCCTGCAAATACATGAAATTGGAATCACACCTTTAAGAGAAACCACTTGTCAAGAGTCCATTGAACCCTAAAATAGAAATTTAGATTCATAAGTTGGACATAGTTTAATTTACATATTAATTTAAATATGTCCTCTCCCAAGTCATAACACCATATTATTAAGCCCAAGGATGATTTGTATATTTATGAGTAATAATATCACTAAATCATAGGTCAAAGAATTTGGTAGGAATTAGAGGAACCACCTTTACTCACACAGTATGCAGATCCAACACTCATTGACACCAAACCAGCAGTAGAAGACATGAAAATGATGCTCCCTGCCCCTGAACTTTTCAAGAGTGGATGTGCAAGCTGGCTCAAGTGATAAGCTGATTCGACATTGGTAGTCAGGAGAAATGAGAAGTCTTCTGCTGTGTACTCCAGTGTTGGTTTCTTAATAATTGCCCCTACATTGTTCACCTAGGACCAAAAAATTGTGCATGGTGTAGGCCCCCCCATATAAGATCAAGAAATAGGCCAAAAAATAACAAAAATAAGACTGAATACATTTTGATTCGTTCAAACCACACAGTATGAGAGCCTTAAATCTGCCTTTTATTACATCTGTCTAGGATATAGCACGGGAACGTATGGACTTACAAGGATATTGAGCTTGCCATTAAACAGAGATGAGACTTTCTCTAGTAGCTCCTTTCTTTCAGCTGGAGAAGTTAAATCACAGACCGAACCTGTTACTTGGAAGGCTTTCATCTTCCAATCATCCAAACATTTGTTAAGGTCCGATTCGGTCCGAGCACATGTGTGTATCACTGCTCCCAGTGCTGCCAATTCTTCCACTATAGCATAACTGATAACAAAACCATTGACAACAGGATTTAGTACTGGAAATTTAAGTGCTGTAGATCAACACAAGGAAGAGACAATATATGTACCCAAGCCCTTTGGTGCCTCCAGTGACCAGAGCGGTCGTTCCAAGAAGAGACCATCTGCTGCTAATGCTATCCTTATGATCATAACCAATTGTCTGGGCCATTTGCTTCCTTCTCTCCCTCTCTGTTGCTCTATCTGTGTGTGTATGTTGATGGATAATTCAAGAGGCTATCGGTGCCATTTATTCTGATGGGATAATTATTGCACTAGTAGATGATGCTTAGACCACAGACAGAAAAGTTTGACCAGAAGGGCCCTACTTATGTAAATATAAATGTGATCGGATATTATTTTTGTATGATGGGTTATGACATTGCAGCATGGTACTATGAATCTTAGGTGTGGGGAATCATTGGTTAAAACTGTATTGAAATTTCAATTCTAAATTTTATACAAATGTTTCGATATTTCTTTTGATAGTTGCAAGTTTTACCAAAATTATTGGGTCAGACTTACTCAAAAATTAAGATAACAGACTTTTATGATGGAAGTCTTAAATCTTACAGAGAAGGAAGAAGTAGAATTTAATTTATAAAAAAAAAAAGAAAGAGAGAGATAAACCTATGACCTAATAAATTTTCCGATGACCTAAACTCACTCAATCCATAGATTTAAACCGATTACTATGTGCTCAAAAGGTTAAAAAGTTTATTTGGATGATTTATTTTTGGTGGGTGAACTCCCGACTCAACTCATATACTGTTGAATCAAGAAGTGAAATCCGAGCAAGTGCTCAAAAGGTTTAAAAATGGCATATTGCATGTATAGTTCAGGAGAAGATTTTTAACGAGTCAAACTGAGCAAACAAAGAAAACGATGTTTTTTCCACCCCCCCCCCCCAAAAAAAAAAACATGTAAAATTAAAAGTAAAAAAGGTTTTTAATGTGGTCCGGGTCTACATCTGAGGCGTCAGACAAAATTTCCATGCCAAAATATCTCCATAGTCCAAATTCCAAATCAACGCCACTTTGAATTGCACGCAGCCCTCCATTTCTCGAAAGTATTCGACTTGCAATATATCTATTTATTTATTTATCTAATGATTATCTGATTTATTTTGAGATCGATCGTCGGCCCCATATACACATTGACATGATTGATGTAGAAAAAACGTTAGGTAAGCATACTATTTATTTAGTAGATACAGTTGCAATATAATATAATTATATTATATGAATGATATGGGTGTTGCTTAATAAAGATGTAAAAAAAAATATAGTAAATTCTAATGTAAAATTTATATGATATTAAATATTATTTCATTTAATATAAACTATACTTGATGAGAACTTTAGTGTAGATATAACTTCTTGCATATGTTAGGTCCCACAGTGTAACTCCATTCGAGTGTTAGGAGAGAAAAACGTGCATGGAAGAATTGCTCCAGGTGTTTTACTTTGAACGTGTTGGAAAGGTGGTGTGGCCGCCACCACGTCGTCATACAAAATCTTGTCTTTTTTCCCCCTTTTTCTTTCTTTTTTTCTTAAGTCAAATTCGGCCGAATATTCAAACATTGAAGATTCAACATACGGCGAATTTAGGACGAGAACCCAATTGGAACTCAAAATGGTGTGTATCCGTTTTTGTCATAGGGTATCAATAATTACATCCAGGACCCAATTGGAATTCAGCCACAAGACGTAAGCTTGTAGACTCGTGTTAGTCAATGATGCATTGTCAAAGTTCCTTGGAGAGACTTTTCCGAGCCACCAGAAAAAGGTCCTGTCAAGAGATCGCATTGCGATATGAGATTTCCGTAAGTAAATTGGAAGGAGGCTAGCTGTGAGTTCTTAGAAGCTATCACTTTAAGTATGCATGAAAAGTTGACTGTGAGCACTTAACCATACAAGGTGAATCATGGACACATGTATTAAAGCATAATGTGTGAGGTTATGGCGTGGGGAATGGGAGAGATTGATACCTGGGGCGTGTTAGCGGTGCGGCAACAGGCGTTGGCAATGGCCAACATGCAGTAAAGCAACAAATGACCGTCAAGCACATCAATATTTTCTCTTGTCAGATTCCTAGATTCCTTAAGGATTTCGAGAGAACAGTGCATGTCTATTAAAGTTAGCAAAAACTAACATTATATTTCAAAGAATTGGCTACAACCACGATGGTGGCACACGGGCTACAGACTCAGGTTAACACCAAATAATAATCGAGTGCGGCTAGTTAATTGAAAGCTAAAGGGGCGGAAAACATTAGATGGTTTCTCCGTATTCTGCAGAAAATAGGGGATGATGGGTGTTGATTTCCACCAAAAACGTGAAAAGTGATAAAAGTCGCAGAAATGCATTATTCATAAAAGTTTTATTCAATACAAGTGTATTGGCATGAATTTTTTGAAAAAAAAGAGAATATAAATAATTAAAGAATATGAATAAAAAAAATTTTCAAGTGTCATGCGTAATAAAGAGCACCCGAAAAGAAAATGTTCCTGAGCAGTTATTAGGGTGTTAATTGCTAATACTATAAATATGCGTAATATGATAGTTAAGAGTCATATAAAAAATATAAAAAAAATACTTTTGAAAGAGGTGTTGATAATTTTTATATACTTTAAGTGAAGTAATAAAGTTTTAAAAGTAATTTTTATAAGTATTATTGTATTTGATGGGTAAAAAATTTAACTGAAATTAAATGCCTCTTAATGCCATTACAGCAAAAGTAATTTAAGTGAATTTGGGCCGCCTTACACTACCCACCTCGGCTTGGGAATCCCAGTCAAAGGACCCAACCTCCGACTACAATGAAGGGTAAGAAAAATTAATGCAGCAGCAACGGGCAAAAGTCATGGTGGCGGAGGCTAATGTTCCCTCTGGAGACACACACTCCAATGCTGGCATTTGACACTCCAGTCTATAAACACGTACATCTTT